>JAQGAF010001433.1:0-31068 GCA_034687865.1 Kryphioiulus occultus
TGAACAATGTACTTCATTTATTTTTCTTGTAAACGACAATTTTCATAGTGTTCACAGACTTTTTGTGCCAACTGTACTAGTCTTGGATTGGAAAACTTTTGTGGGCACCTGTAATACTCGCGTTTTTCATATCAACTTGATTCCCGGTCATTAAGGGGCTAAGTTTGTACTCTGATTGCACAGTCTAGCCAGATAATTAGGTCCCGAGGGAGGCAATTTGAGACTGATAATTTGCATTTTTGTCCACACCATACTTCAATTGCAACAACGCAATTTTTAATTCATTAACAGTCGAGATAAACCCAAAACCTTTTTTAGTAGATTTTGTTTTTCCAAAAAAAAAGTGTTGCGTGTCATTTCAGTATTTTACCTTCATTAGAGGCATTTCATGTATAATAATACTATTTAAATAGGTTTGAAGAAAACCGCATTTTAAGCAAATAGGCAACGTCATGACATATTTAGCTAATTAAGTTAAACAATGGCTAAGTATTTGGAAGATACTTGGAAGAATTGGAAGGTCAAGTAAAGTAATTTTAGCAGTTTAAAAAATCAAAAGCATCTTAAATGTATTGCATATTTAAACTAGACGTATACTGTATATGTCTAAGTTTTCATAATCATTAAAAGTTAAGTTTTTAGCATGGAATGATGAAAACCGAAAAATGGTTCATGAAAGCCATTGAAATTAATTTGATGATGATGATATTTGCTACAAGTTCAGTTTTATAATCCAAACAAATATACCGTAGGCTAACGAAACGTAAATTACAATCAGATAAGCATGTATCAAAATGGTAAATTATAATCAGATAAGTATGAATCAAAATCGATAATTACAATAAAAAATGAACCTCTATTTTGTTTTGTTCATAATACATCAATTTCAATTTTTAATAATTTTAAATTGATGTCACATACAAGAAACCACGTTGACGTCCCATTAGTGGTTGCCATGGTGATACCCATAACTTAAGAAAATGTCATGACTGTTTCCCTATAAAGATTGTTTTGTTCAAAGTCTAACACGAATGGTTCAGTCGCGTTGTTATTCAGGAAATCAGGGTGGAAATGGGCCGCTATACGCGAGGAAATCATTTTTTTTAACAAAAAATCAATGCTTTTTCACTTTTGCATTTGTGTCATTTGGGTTTGTGTTCTAGGCGTTCATATATTCTGCAGACGAGTTAACGTGACCGTTAGCAAAAGTGCCACAAGCCCTCGGAGCTGATTATTAAATTTTAATTACTATATAAAGCATCGCCTCATTTATCTTGCATACATTAAGGCGATAAGCGATTTATTATACACGACGAGATTTTAACAAGCAACAGTTAGCCTAAATTACAAACCCAATTTACATGCACGCCAGCCCTCGTATCAATATTTGCGAACATACCTGTTACTTTAGGGAATTTAGGAAAAACAGAACGAAAACTCGTTAAATTTTACACGGCATATTCGGCACGAAAATAGGCCCTACCGTTTTTATGCCAGGGTGCATTGACTCGGTAAAAAGGGTCACTAATAACAGATAGCATTTAGGCCCCGTATATGTACATTAATGTTGAGTAAACGCAGCTTTTCGGAGCGTTTTCATGTAAATCCACGTACAGTAAGGGATTTTGTGCAACGAGCCATTCCCCTTAATGAATGTTTGCAGATTACACGCATAGAGAAACAACTCAAAAGAAATTTCAAGATGGGCGGCGTTAAAAATCGACGAGGCCTCATTTTTTCAGCATGGGAACGCAATACACACGAATGGCATTTTTTAAGTGGAAAATGATGCTTATTGCACAGACTGGCAGCTTTAGGGTAAAACAAAAATATTTCCTGGGTGACTGGCCGATCCCTAACTTTTCCAGGATTTCCAGACACTTTTTGAATAATTTCCAGACACGTAAAACATTAAAAACATACGCGTTTTACTGATTTGACACATTTACTTCAAAAGGGGCCCAGTCATGCGTTTGGCCTATCACATTTTACAACATGGGAGTCGTTTGCATTCTGAATTACTTCAAGATTTTAATGTATTGAAGCAATTTAAGTAGTGTTAAAATCATGAACAGGACCGGGAAGAGTTGGCAACAGATCCAGATCAGATGGGAAACGAGTGTACCAATTAAAATACTATATGGCGGACATTTCAGAAAGTCTCGATAACAAAATGATTGATTTTTGCCCACAATTTTGTAAATTGAAACTAATATTTTTCCATGACTTTTCCACACCAAATTAATCTCCCGGACTTTTCCTGGTTTTCCAGGTTTACCGATGGCCAATCACTCTGTATTTCTCGCCTATAGTGCACCCCTGGATGGACATAAAGCATATTGGGCAATGGAGTTTCGTCCAAAGCTTGCTATCATCCCAGTCTGTTTCCACACGAACACCAGTTGTTCTTGCAACAATAAATTTCACGAAACAACACGAAGCCATTTTATGCAGCAAAACAATAATTATTCGGCTGAAGGATGGAGGCTCCCAACATCTGTAGTATCCCTCCGCAGCTAACCGCAACAGGGACGCAGACATAAAAATGGTTTATAATATTAAAACAACATGTAAGCCGCCATAAGCTTTCGCTAAGCTCGTCCATTTCGTTTTTATCGTCTTTTGAACTATAAGAAGTTTTATTTGTTACGTGCCGTTCATTTCTACTCTCTAATTACATTACAAAGAAAATGATGCTCGTTAATTATTTTCTGCGTTACGTACTATTTTTTCCAGACATAAACCTTTCATCGCGGCTGATATTAAGAAAAAAACGTTATTAATTTTTTTCTACTGTATGACCCGAAAGAGCAGGATTGCAAAGGCGGGCCAACATGCACTGTATTATGGGCACTGAAATTAACCTACTTTCATTTCAATTCTCACTCTATAATTATGAGACATGCAGCGTAGCGAATGTAGCTGGGCCGTCTATTTTCAGCTTTTTAAGCCTCATCATTAATCCACATTGTTCTCACAAAATGGCGCAGACTTCCGGTATGGGTGGTTGTTCGTCCAGAATGGACGAGCCAAATTGTTCAAATTATAGAGATTCTAATTATGCGAGCAGCACGCCGTGACGTCATACAAAATAATTTGGATAACGCCATGGCAACGGTCAAACTGTTCGACCAAACCGTATTTTAACTGAAGAATCACTTGACTTTCACTTAAAACTATTGTGGGAACATTCCTGCATTTAATTTTGACAACATCAGTTCATGTACAACAAAATATTTTTTCTTGCAAAAATATTCTTTAGGAGTATACAGTACAAAATAATAAATCTAGTTTGGTTTACAATATTGGCGCATTATTCCAAATGCCGTAATTCTTGCAGAAACACAAAAGAAGCACTAACAATCTTCAATAGATTTTTACAGAAATGTTCAGCGCCACAACAATAATGGGCAGATAAACGGATCGGACAAGAAGACAGTATTAATGCAGGATGTCTATTACGGTAGACTGAAATTGGTATTGCAAATTCCATGAATTTTCAATGACTTTTTCATAACTTCAAAAACGTTGTTCAATGTCTATTGAAATATGGGGCCGTTCAAATTTTATGTCATCATATAATAGTGATTTTCAGAGATACCCTCCACCCTAGTGATGACATGATCATTAGCCAAGAAACGACGTATGCGAAGTGATGAATTTTAGCCCAAATGTTTATTTTTTGAATCAAACGAAAGCAACAATACCATGACTCTAATGTAGATTTCATGACTTTTCCAAGTCTACCATGACCTAAATTCCATTTCATGACGTCCATGACTTAAAGGACCAATAGACACTCCGCAAATTAGGACACCACCAATATACATTCAAAGAATAAGAGAACATTCAAATATTCAGGGCGTCTACAGGATTTAGTATTGTTAAATTCCATGATTTTTCAATGCCATTTTCATGGCTAAAAATTGCACGACCATGATGTTTATTTCATGACTTCCATGACCAGTAGACACCTTGTCATGGCATAATTTAACAACAACAATCCAGAAAATTGCTGTTTCTGGGAAATTTCCATTTATGTTTTAAGTCTTTTTCTTTCAAATTCCGAACGAAAAGTCTACATCTCACAGAAACTCTATCATCAGTAGAATTCTGAAGAAATAGCATTATATAGCCAAATCTGTGTTGCATCCAGGCTCCTGCAAAATTTTACCGAAATGACCATCAGAATAACGTTTAGCAGCAGGCTGGATTGACCATGTCACACAACGAGTAATCTTGCAGAAACATCCAACACCACGCAAATTCTGCGAAACTAGTTGGTGTCTGCGAGGAATCCCCCATGGAGGAACCTCATTTCGCAGAAACCAAGTCCAGAACTGAATCGATATGCATCGTTTGCTCGATCCATTTTTGTTTCGGACGCTATCCTTTGATGAATGAATGGTCAAGCCAAGAGTAAGGAACAACGGCAATGAGTAACGATGCATTTTTTCCACCTTAAAACTTCGCTTTTCTCGGAATACCACGCAGAAAATGCAGCCAGACAGACATTAGAAGTCTGGTCAGAAAAAAACCCGAAACAAGTCTGTTTTTCGGCAGACTATTTTTCATTCAGCTTTTCATATAAAAGATGGAAGAGAAGAAAAAAGACGGTTATGGGCCCCTGGAAACCGGCATCAAGAATGAGCATCGTCAAGCTAGAGCTGGCGCATAGACGCTGTAAGCGATTTCCACTTATAATAAACTGCGATACTACAACTATCATTAAGGGTTGATTTGATGAACACCGTTTGATAACCCGACGGCAATATCTGCTATTATTATTATCCCTCCATGCTCGTATCTATTTTTTCGCCGTCCATTCATGTAGCTGGACACGGTGGACAGTGGAATGGACCTCTAATAAATCAGAGAGACCGACCGCCATGTTTCGTGGGGATTTTCTGCAATTACTCCCGAGCCTCGGCGATGAATACAGACAAATTACTTCCGGTTTTGGCAACTTTCCACGTATTGAACGCGTGAGATGAAACTGGACAGTGGGGCCTCTTGACCACGACCAGGAGGCACCGTCTCGTAGCAGCAAAAACAAACAGATCAGGTCTGTTTTGCATTTAGCGACGGTTGAGGCAACGGACGTTGTTCGTACGACGGTCAATGGGATGCTGGGAAATGCAATGTCTACTACTGACATTGCATTGTTTTTTCAATAAAAATCAACATTTCTCTAAAATGAGAAAAACTAAATTTAATTTGGCACAGTAGACAGTATTTAGCTTCGAAAGTTAGGTTTGTCAAAAAAAAAAACTGCATGGCGATTCACTGAATAGCGTTCCACTAGAAATACAATTTTCAACTTTCCTGTCTTTTCCAGTTTTTAAAACAAAATTTCTCTGATCACCCCGACATGTGAAAATGACAAAATATGACATATATCAAGGTAGTGTCTAAGAGTTGCTGTATTGCTCATTTTGTATAAACAGGAGATAGAACAAATTTTCATCAGAAAACTGCAAATTTAAATTAGCCTTTTTTAAATTAATACCTGCTTCTGCATTTTTTAATTTTATGTTAACCAAGTAAAATGCCATGTAAAATGCATTATGAACATCCTGGCTTTTCCAGCTTTTCCAGGTCAAGGGGAACCCTGCAAAGACATTGATTGTGTCCTTGTTTGTGTGTTCCTCTAATTTTTTCACAGCTAGAACCACAGTCAAAATCACTTCGCCCTAACTAAATTTAGTTTTAATAAAGACAACAAAATTTAACTACATGTATCTACTGTATATGAAAAAAAATGCATTATTTTGAACGAATAACGATTTCTTCCGTACACTATAGCATCAAATCCCTATGAATTGTTCTGATTCTGATTCTTAAATTGAAACAGCAGTTTTTTTAAGCACATGTTGCTCTCAAGAAAACATCTCTACCATACCTGAACTTTACGTAATCTATTCCTTAATGATTGCAATTTGTATTTCAAATATAGCATTTTTCATACACATAATACTCTCAAATGAAATCCATTTGAAATAATCCTTTCCAAAACATTTTTCGAAAAGACATTGTGAAGCTAACATGACCTTCGACATGTGTCACCTTTGTCAGCGGTCATTTATGGTCGACCCTTGCGAGGGCACACGAGCCATTTATTCCCATTTACCGCATCTCTTCCTTTCATTTCTTCACCAAATCCTAATACGATATTGCCTTTTTCTTGCGTTTTTTTCTCCTTCCTTCGTGTTTATCTCTATGGCTATATCCCAAAATGGGAAAAACACTAATTTGTCACGTGCCAGTGTCTGCTGGCCCCAATGTGCAAATAGTTTCATAAATGCGATGTTGTCTCAGCGATTGTTTTTGCCTGTCTGCACCACCATTTCGCGGCTGCTACGATACCGTATATACCTTTTATATACCGAAATATTGACAGGTTGCTGTTGCTGTTGTTGGTGACAAAGCCATGTATAGCGCTGGGGGAAAAAACTGCAACTCGGCAATTACAATTTGTCATAAGTGGGCGAAAATCATAACAAAAGTAGGCAAAAATCTGAGGAACAATTCCATGAATGCATAGACTAGGACTCATAAATAGTGGTCGATAGGTATTGAAGAAATATGGAGCGTGTAATGACACAGCTTTAACCAGAAAAAAACGACGAATGAAACTGGTGTCAAGATTTCGATGGACGTTGAGCGGAAATATGATACCAGCGCCACCTGTAACCAACTCAAATCCTAAACGAGGGGTGCTGATGGTGATCCATGGATATTTGAAGATCATTCATTTGGTATTGAAACCAATGATCCTTACTGCGCATTTCCTGGACACTTTTACTCAAAATTTAAATCCATGTGGTAAAATTAGTTTTAATTCGGCGGCTATAAGTTTTTATTCGTCGTCTATACGTTTCAACCTTTATTATTTTAAAATACATCGCTTAATTCCTGGAGTGCTGACATTTGGTAGACAACCATAGGTTCAATTCGCGAAATGGTTTCTTGTATTAAAATTATATAGATTAATGTAATTCTCTGCAGGGGTAATGGCAATCGTAAACGTAGAAAAATGCATTCGATTCTGCGGCGTAGCCACGATTTCGAAACGTACGTGGCTGTGGTAAAACACATTCGAAAGCGTGTAATTTGAAAGCTCGAAAGCGCTCAGAATAAGTATATTCGAAATGTTCGTGAATTTGGTTTATCATTTGTTTTATACAAGGCTAACTCATATTCGGAACTTATGTGCGACTGTTATAAAATTTCATTCAACTTGGTACATGTATATATGAGCGTCAATGTTGTATTTTATAGAATACCAATACTACCACATTAAAAAAAATGTTTTACTCGAAAAAACGTAACTTTTTGTGACGTTTTATTTATCAAATAAATGGCATTGTATTGGTTAAATCCAAAATTAATCCTCATGTAACGTGTTATTCATACATAAACTTGCACGTCATGCACGTGTTTAAAGTGTAAATCATGATTCAATACGTTCAAATTTAAACCAAGTTTAAAGGGTATTTTGGGAGCATTCCGTACGCACCCTCCGTTGCGTTAAATTGCCAGTGAAATGGCCATGATTGAGGTCAGGTCAAGATGTAACCGATGCCAGGATACTCCAAATTTTCATCGTCCCAGACGACCCTATTTTCATTCCCGTTGTTAGCTGATGCATGCGATAAGGTGGAGAGGTCATCCAGCCCGCAATGTCGACAAAACTATGAGAAACTGAGGCAGTCATAATTCGCCGAATACGAAATTACCTGTCTGCTAGTAATGTTGCATTTGCGTGTCAACGCTCAGTAAAGCAGAAGAAATATTATGTAGGGATTGAAAGGATATCACGGGTGATACGTACACTCCGTGGGCATGATACGCTCGAAAAACGCTCGATATACGGTTTGTACACACACAACCCCTTACAGACACTGCAATCAAGATCTCCATAAAATACCAATTAATACCGCACACAACCAACCACCGCATTCGTCTCCATAACTCAATGTCTGCCTATGCCCATGAACGGAAAATAGCATGCAAAACACACTCATTCAAGTTGCATACAGCAATTCAATTCAATACAACTCATGCAGCAGTCTACTGCAAGCAAAGCTGTATCATGTGGAAGGTGAGTGTAATTCAGAACAATGTGTTATCATCTCAAGGTTACTTTGGTGATTAATTTAAGCAATTTGTGGCAATCTGAGGTTTAACATGTTTTTTGATGAATAAAACATTGATTCTAGAAAATGGCGTTTATACTATCCTTATAGCAGCATTTATCACGAATTCTATAGTAGTAAGTAGTAACAAAAAAAAAACCCTGGCTTTCTCAGATTTTCCATGTTAAAAATTTAATTTTCCCGTGACCCGTTGAGTTTACCCATCGACCAATTTAAAGTAAAAAGAACCTGTCTTTTACCAGGACGATTTAATGTGGGTAATATAGGAATTCACAAAATATCAAAGTATTAATGAGTTATATTATAGGAGTGATTGTACTCAGATAATCGAAATTTATTTGGCAAATTTCGATATTGTCATAATGAAACCAAGAAAGAACCAATCTGCTAAATTGGGGTTTTCTTTCATTATGCAAAGGACAACTTCACCTAAAAACCACAACACACTATAATTGATATATGAATTATCTTCTGGATTGAACAAATTTCAAAATTCCCCTTTCCCAGGTTTCCCAGTCAGTTACTAATTCGTCGACTTTACCAGGTTGCCCAGGTTTGTGGGAAACCCTGTTTCAAGTTATTACATTGATGCTTGTTAGTTTTTGGTAAGAAAAAATATTCAAATCAGACTAAGGGAGCGCCATAATTTTTGTAACGTTGATTTGCTGATTTTTTGACCCCCTCCCCCATGTAAACTTTGTGACAAATCGAATACCCCCTTCCCCAAAACACATTTTAGTATTTAAAAAGGTTGATTAATACTTCATCAGTTTATGTCTTGTTTCAATATTACTAAAAACATATTACAATGCTGTATAACGGGTCGACTTTGTGATGAGAAAATGGGCAACTTGATGGAACCTAGTTAAAAATATGATGCTATTAATAATAATGTCAGTTTTCGAATTAAGTACATGTATCAGTATATACAGATTCATTTTTACCGCATAAAATTCACCCAACATAATCACGAACCCCATTTATTTACAGCTGTGAACGTAAATTAAGATGCATGCAAACCACGACAGCTGTAGATATTTAAAGATTTATACAAATGCATTCGTACAGGATAAAAAACATTCATGTCTGTGTCCAGAACCGGATCACGCAACATTTAGTCTCTACGGCTCTGCCATCTTTTTGACGTTGCTAATATATTCATAAATGGGGTGTTATCTTATGAATTAATAATTTTAACGCTGCACTTCCTACAATTATTAACGCAGTTTCGTATTAATCCAACATTCATCAAGTTATAGTCGTAGCCTAACCAGTGAGCCCTTTGAATAAAATTCAGCAAATCTTTGAGAATTACAAAATTTAAATAAAACTTTTAATAAAAATGCGGTTTCAGCTGTTACAGCTGTCAATAACTTTCACAAAAAGTGAAAGCTATCAACTTTTAAGCAATGCTGCATCTATCGTAAAACCCAGGCCAATTTTTCAAAATCAGTTTTATTTTAAAAATTCTAATGCATAACCATTTTTGAATGTCAAAATTGCTGGTAACGTGCTCGACACGTGATAAGCAACCAACAAGCGCTATTTTGGGAAGGTGGAGTGGGGGAGGGGTGGAAAAACAACCGGGCTATCCCCAGACTTATAATATATTTACTGGGCAATGCATGGCTGCATTCAAAACAATGCTTTTGTGATTATATACCGTGCTCATCTCCCGGAAACTGATGCCGTCGCCCAAAAAAATCTGGAAAAAACAACCAACACGCATGGAAATGGACTGGAACTTCCGATTGAAAAAAATGCATTCGGTGATCTTTTTACATGAAAAACGTATGAGCGGAAAAAAAATGCGTATAGGGCTCGGTCGTTGGAGAAAGAAATGGCGTCGGGCTTATGGTAGGAACTAGAGCGCCATTGCGCTGAAGCCCAGAAGCATTGAGCAGCACTTGGGTAATTGAATGGATGTTTTTATTGCAGTTGACAACTGGACTGCCGACGACACAACAACAAGGACTAGATGGTGATCACCCTAATTTGACAAATTGAAGCCGGCCATTCTCAAGCCGAACCGCTAAAAAAACGACAAAGACGACCAGAGGCCTGGCTATAAAACGGGAAAAACCGCGGAAAACAACTTAGCTGATTTTCTGCTTGTCAGTTGTTGTCGACCGACCACGTGATGTGACGCGACAACGACGCCCTCTACTTCCGAAATCTTCGCTCTGTAAATGCTCCAATATATATTTTTAACTTACATAAAATATTTTAGGGAGACATTTCACATCTACAGGGTGGACCAAAGAAACGAGAATATTTCAAAGGTCCAAATAAAAACTTAAAACCTTTGCACAATTATTTTTTTTGCTACATCCCATTGAAGAATGTTATCTACCATTTCCGAATTACCTAACACCTAGGGATGGGGATGAGAAATTGACTTATACATGTATCAGGTAATCCAAGATCCTATTGCACGATCAGTAATAGTCAGTATTTGTTGATATTGACAGTATTATTGCCTGTGCAGGTCTACGCAAATTTCTCACCATTGGTTATCATTGTACGATCTACAGCACATGGAACCACTACAAACACCCTGTATAAATTCGATTGCTCCCACAACCCATTGCAAAAACCTTTAAATACCAACATGACGTCACTGGTGAGTCACCACGTTCATCTGCCAGGTTTTTTAATTATCGCGTTTTTCCTTGGTCTGTCTTGAGCATTAGGGTTCGAATAATCCCTCTAACAGTATCAAGTAACGAGTCACAGGTGGCGCTGGACTTGCATTCTTTTTGTGATGGGTGTACTTTTGCGTTTCACCACCCATTAACGGCTGGCTTAATATCGCATGCAATGCCATTCAGAGCAATTGATGCGTCAAGCAAGATACAAATGTTGAAAATGTTACCAAAATTGTTCTCAAATGGTATAATTCCCAGCAATAATGACCCACTGAATGCGTGAGCATCCTGCTAAAGTGCCAATCACGCCTAATAAATGGACTTATAACGCAATTAAAATGGCGATGCATTCGTGCCAACATTTAAAATGTTACAGGGAATCGTAATTGTTAAATAAGGTCGAGAAGCCTACAGACTGCAACGAGCTATAAGCTTAACGTACCAATATCCGGTTTTGGAACATTTTGCGCCCAAGTGGATATCAGCTCAAAGTGCAGAAGCAGTTTTTTATGACATCCTGTATCCGTTTGATATTAATGGACTGGGATTGATTCAGCAAATGGACAGGCCAAAACCACTAGCATTCCAAATCGCATTATTCCACTCCGACCAATTTCAAACAAATAAAATGCATTTAGCGAATTGTTTCTGAAATGGCCTGATGATCCAAATGTTTCGTGTAAAACACGCCCATCACCGTCGTAAACATTACAATGACATTCTTAATTCGAAAAACATGCGTTAGCAACAATGTTTTAATAATTCAAACGCAGTTTTGGAATCATGACATGAATTGAATATAATTACAGTATGTAGAGGCAGACAGCTTTCAATAAAATGTTTATAAATCCAATTTGTTCATTTGCGAACGTTTATTAAAAAGTACATGTACTCTTCCTTTTGATCAAAGCTAAGCCAATTTTTAGTTTTAATGAGAACAGTAGTTGCTCATAATTTGGTAGTCAAGGGTCGAGCTTTCCTATGGTGTAAAACATAAGTTACAAACAAGAGTAAACACAAATACAGGGTGATCCAAAGTCGCACTTCCAATCGATTCCAATGTAAGCTTTTCTATACATGTACTTCACGTCAATCCCATTCCATTACGAATGTCCCCAGTTGGCCCACCCATGTTAGTTTTGACTTCATGATCATTTTAAGGAGAGATTTGCCATTTGCATCAACAGCCATATCAACGCATGTGATGGTCATTTGGGCAATCTGGTTGAATACGGTGTAAGAGAAAATTGGGAGAAGATTGCTCGTTAGCGAGAAAACGATTAGGTGTAAAAACCATACCAAGATTGTTTTTTTTAAAAAATACACCAAGATTGCGGCACGAATTAGCCTCCGGACCATAGCGGCCTTTCGTTGTTTTTTACTGAGCCGGACTTAATTTCCAATATATCATTTTGCGGTTGGTCCTAACAGTGATTGCTCATACGAATTGAGTATTAGAAGACGATGATTTATCTTATTTTTTTCCGCTTAATCCGCTCAGCTTTAAGGCTTTTGCCTGCTGACCGACTTATTTGATTCGCGATTAACAATGAAAGATGACAAATAGTTTGCAGCCAAGCCAACGTGTATAGAAACAGGAGTTCCCCAATAAACGTGTCAATGACACCCAAGCATTGATCTGGCGAAATGAACGCTTTACAGGCTTATTTGGCTGTTGCGAAGGGAACCAAAATTGTGATTCCAACCAAATTCAAGAATTTATGCAGCATGCTTGCTATTGGACAATTTAAACAAAGTTTCCATTAAATGCAGTACTTAGTTTCGTAAAATACTTTTGCATTATACCAAAGTCGTGAAAAATACGTTATAGGCTATTTATGTCAAATCATTTACTTTTCAAAAACTTATGACTAATGACTCGTAGAAACATGACATAGCCAATTTTTTTTTAATTTCAAAGCTTTGTTTTTGATTTCCCCCTAAAAAATGAAGAGGTTATAGTCGACATGCATCCTTCCCCACCCAAACATTCATTGAAATAAAATATATATAAAAACACACGAAGAACATTGAACTTAAAAATTTCACCCTTCACCAAATGCAGGATCGAATTACCCAATAAAAAATGAATTACTGGTTGATTAAGAAACCCCATTTCCCAAAGTTTCACTGTTTTTCAACCATAAAAGTCAGTAGGCTTATCGAGAGGGCAATGAAGGAAATTTAGAGCCGCAGGCATCAAACGAGTGTATTGAAGTGCTGTGAATTTCACGCCGAAAAATCGTAAAAATTCAAAGAAAATAAGGTTCAGCAAAAGTAGAAAATCCACGCTTAATTTAACACTTTGCCAGCAATTTATGCAAAGGAGGGGGTGAATCGCTAATGGGTGTCAAAGAACCTGCTATCTGCGAAGGTCTATTATCAGCAAGCCCATAGACCTAAGCCCAGGCAAGAATGCGAAAATAAACATCATTAAAAGCCAGCACGCAAACAATAAACAATGCCAATGTGAATGGGGAAATTTCATTGGCCATACGCTTTGTTGGTTCGTTTCGCGAAGCAAGATTTGTCACGAAATGGAAAAAAAGGCTGAATATTTGGGGTCAAACCCTAACTCAGCAGCATTGGGCTCCGACCTACAAACAATACGACACACCCAAGATATGCCAACGCAAAGCCTAATTAATTTATTATAGTTCCCAGTCTAGAGATAATCATAGGCTGTACTGTTCTAGTCTAGTAATGAAATGTAATTACAAAATCACAAAGTGAAAAAGTTTCAAATGCCGGACAGATTGCTGAATAGGCCATCCTCAGCTTAGTCTAATCGACGAATAAGCTGCTTTTAATCCAAGCTGACAATTCTCATATCGATGCTTGTTAGTATACATGTACATGTAGGTACTTGTACTCGATGCAACAGGTTTAAACTAAATTTCTTAAATCTAGGATTTTCACTATTTTAAATCATTTGAACATAGTTGAACCTTATATTTCCCTAGTTTTGCTCATCCTCATAGGATTGGTAGTGGTACAGCTAATTGAACGCTGATCTTCACTATGCTGTATTTAAATGGTTGGACTTTAGCAAATAGCAATACATGTAACTCATAAATTAAACATGATTTTACTCTCCATATTTTAAATCCCCGTTTAATTAAACAAGTGGAAATGTATCAATATGCCTTGCAGAGCTGTTACAATTGTTAAAATTTATCAGTTTAGACAGTTAAATACATTAATAAAGTTTCTTCGATACATGTAATTAGAAATTAAAATTTCGTCAACAGCCTCAGCTTCTTCGTCGTTATGCAGATTGTGAAGGCTTAGTCCATCGAAAAAATTGACATACATGTACATGTACCATTACTATAGTACTTACTGTTACTAAAAGTCTACTTTCTAGTTTTTCATAGTATTCATGTTCTACAAATTCTGTAGAGTTAAATTAAATGGAACGGAATGGCGCGAGTTATTTGGTCTAGGATTCTCAACGGAATTCTCAAAGTTCCTCAATTCCCGCAACAGAAAAATAGTGAAAACGCGATGTGCTTTGCTAATTCACAGATACGTACATTAGATACATGTAGGTAAATTTCTTACTTTATCAAAACGGGAACTTCAAGGTTGTAACGATTGACCTTGACGTTTAGCGGAAAATAACTGTCCCATCTGCATATATGGAGAAAAATGAACAATAACGAGAAAATGCTGCTCAGACAGAACAGTATCAACGATAAGCAGTTTCCAAACGCAAGACCGGAACTTTTCCCGCTTCAATAATCAGTAAAAATGCGGACCGGAAGCAACAAGTGTTGTGGAATGTCACGTGACCAGAGCTCAAAAATGGAACGCGTAAAATTCTCATCCACGTAATATGTGAACCACGAAATGAGACACTTTGGTTTACCATAACAGCATTGAGAAAAGCGCAAAAGCCAGTTATCAAAACGGGATTTTACCTTAGGAAAATCTTGACCGGAAGCAAACTTGCATCTCGTTCGAGATTGAATCAGAGTGGCCTGGAGCTTCCACAGGGTCGTCTGCTTCTGGAATCCCCGAGAAAAAGTTTTTTCGCCAACTGAAATTCGCCGTTCCAAGCCCGCACACAGTGTCAGTCCGACGAACAAAACGTTCGTTCACGAGCGCACATTTACCGAAGTAATATCAGTCTATTTCCGAAGCAATATCAGGTGAAAATGACATCCGAAATTTGGCATTATCACCAGCGCAGCCTCAAGCACATCCACACGGTTTGACGCCAGCTAGCCAAATGAATAAATTCGCATTCGAACTAGACTACAAATTTCCTTGACTAAAGCGCCGTAGCGGCTATAGCCTTTACATGAGTATATGCGGGACTGCAAAAATTAGCCTCAAACCAACGAGCTAACGACTATTATTGTTCACGTGGTAATTTCGCCAAACCTTCTAATTTAAATTGGGAAAAAATATTTGTGCAAAATTCCTGCAAAAAAACTATCTGCATTGCAGTTTTTTCTGTAGTTTTTTAAATATAGTTAAATTGAATTGAAACTAAAACTCAACGCAATATACAGTATGAGCCAAATAAAAATGTAAACTGTACTTTTACATTAATTAGACTAATGTTTTGTTTGATACACCATAAAGTTAAACTGTGCACATAGGGAAGCCTGCCTCGTGTAATGCTCACACTCAATGCTTTTGTCTGAACTTTGTCAAACAAGAACAAGTTCAAAAATACTTCATAAGTGACAAGTTAAAATGTGCAAAGCTTACGTTTCTCGTCTATTTAAAATTTAGAAAAGGAAAATAACAGTAGTATAAAATATAATCTCGAACATGTACAGGGAATTTGAGTTCTTCGTGTTTGGTCAGACTATAATTATTTTGTTCAGCTCTAAAGTCAAAGTTTACCATCAGCCATACAAGCCAATTAGATCGAGACATATCACAACCTTGCAGTATTGCATGAAATGATCTCTATCCTCTAGAAACAACAACACATCTTTGATCACACAGTTTTTGCAGGATTGGTAGGTTTATCACTTCAGAAACAATGGCGCTGAATGGCAAAATTATTTATAAAGTTGCATCTCCTGTATACTGGAGATTTTGAGTTGTCACTTCTGAAGTGGGAATGTTGTATGTTAAAAAAAGTTGAAAAAATCAAAGCTAACAAATAAAAAGCAATCTTTTATTTACCAACTAGGATCTTGATCTGGAGCTTGCTTATGAGCCAAATACAAAAATCCAATACTGGAAAGTGCGCTTATCAAGAACATCACATCGAACCACCGATGATAAAAGCTAAATTGTAATTCCCCTAATACTTCCGTGATGATAAGTCTGCAAAAATTGTATCAGTATTTTAGTAAAATTTTACGTATGTGAGTTTCAGAACACTTGTAGCTCTTCATTTACCTATACTCTTGAGGCATATTCATTCGCATCAAAAGAACTGATGATATAAAATACATGCCCTAAAATAATAAGGATTAATTAAAAATTAACGTACTCAGTAAATATACCAATTGAGCTCAAAATACTTGCCATAATCTGAGCTAGTACAAGAACAATTATGTTTGATGACTTGCTACTGGAAATTGCATAGAAAAACTAAAAGTAGAAAACAGTATTGATAGGTTATGTGCACACCTTGTAAAAGTGGGCTTCTCCTAACACCTCCTAGGCTTGCAGGGCAGCCTGTCAAACCAACATGAACTTAGATCAGGTTAGGATCAGGTTATGGATTTACAAGCTGCCCAGACAAGCCCACGAGATGTTAGGAGAAGCCCATTTTTTCAGGTGTGTACATATCCTACTAATACCGAAAGGAATTGACGATCAGACTATAAGATTAAAATACGATGAACGATAAAGAATGAAAGTTTCATTACCTTAGTGAGGGTTATTAAAAGTCCTCGAATCGATGTTACTACAATAATTCCCACCAATATAAATGAAATGTGTTGGGACCAGAATTTCACCTACAAAGCGACATACATAAATAAAAAATCTCTAAGATAATCAAAACTATGAAAAAAGAAATAGTGAACATACATCAAAATTAAATCCCATGAAATGGACAGCGATTTCTATTCCCCTTGTGACAGGATCCACTCTGCCAACACGGTCAAAGACAATATTAACCGTGCACTATAAGATAATACAGAAATCGTGTTATCTAAAAAATTATCAATGACAAATAAATTTTGTAAATAATTTGAAAATAAGAATATGAATATCAATATTTACAATAAATATTTTCCATATGCAGTACAAAGAGAAAAAGTACCCTAAAAAGTTGAAATACTTCCCCTTTAATGTTTTTGAATATTCAATACGATCCTGAAAAAATTTAAACGTTACAATCAGCTTCTAGCGTGCTAAGAGAACCAGTGCTATTACCGGTATGTTATTCACAAAGTTTTACTAAATAATCTCGTCATAAATTCTATGAAATTGATAGATTATTTAATAAATTTAGCCCTTATACCTGCATGTTATGCATATCCACTAATTCAAGGAAAAGTTGACGGCAAAGTTCTTCTAAAGCTGCTGCTTCTGTCTTCAGCTGCCCAACATCTTTGTACTCAATCAAGGTTCCATATTAAATATCAATTTGATGCAGGGCAGTGCATTATTTTCTCCAATTACCCCCAAACAGAGGAGGACATCCCATTGTAATTACTGTAATCATTGTGAAATATTTTTTTGAATCACAAGGATACTTTCTCCAGATCCAGTTGCAGAAGAGGCAACACTGCGAAGAATACCCCAGATCCGTGACCCCGGCTGACCTGACAAACTTCGTTGAAGGTTCTCTCGCTCTGCAAGTGCAATCCTTTTCTTCTTCACAAGTATCATATCCATTGTTTGCATTAATCGTTTTTCTAACCTTTGCACATCAACAGTTGTAACAGGCCTATGAAAATGTTGAATAAGAGTTGATAATATGCCATACATTATTATTATTATACCAGGCACACTTATCACGATTTGCTTCGATTTAGCTACCTCATGAAATATGACATACACGTATAAGGATAGTTCACTGCACCAAAACCAGACAAGAATGCCATTACTGTCACCCCAATCACGCCAACACGACTGATACCCTGCTCAATGGATAAAATACCTACAGAAAAAAATATAACAAAATCAATAGGTATATCTTAGCAAAAACGTACACATTCAAACGAAATAGCCTACCGTGTTTGGGACTCAAGATAGGGAAAGGATCCCCGATTTTCCAGAAAAAATACATGAAACCAAGCCACGAAATCAACGTTAGAGGGCCTATAAACCGTTTCTTAACTAGCCTCGTATTACAAAATGTGAAATAAGCCATGTAGAATGGCAACACAACTATTAACATAAACAGCATTGCATAAATCCCGAGTTTCCAATGAAAATAACGAGAGCTGAAAAGAATGATCAAATTAAATAACATGTGAAATGAGCAAGACAACGTCAAACGTACAATTGCACACATACCTTGAATCCAATACACCCAGTATTTCATAAATGATTAACTCAAACATGGTGCATGACAGTGAAAAAGTTATGGAGAACATCAACTGAACGAAGGTATGGTGCACCTAAGGAAATGCATACAAGCTAGTATACAGGCCAGTATGTCAATATTAATTAAAACTTCAAATCAATGATATGCCTAAATGGTCTAATGCCCTCACTCACCTCGTAGTCTCGGAACAACTGCTTCATAAAAAACAGCCATCCGCCACCGAAAAATAATACCTGACAGAAAATAAAAGTACAACAACACAGAATTTAGAAATCATAACAGGTGTCAAAATTGTTTGGCTCGCCGCCTATACTCACTTGCGATGAGAGCATAATAACACTATCTTCCATGAAACCCATTCCAGCATTCAATATTGAAATTTCGGCTTTGCAACTACTAAATTTGTAAAATAATACCAAAATATCGCTTGAAAATGCATCAGAAATAAATAATGGGGTTATTCCATCGAACGACGTGTAGAAAAATGGAACATGCAAGCCGCCATTTTGGTTGAAGCTAAAATGAGAAACACCAGGGTCGTGTGGTTAAACCTCATCAGGCCTCACGCTGCTTAGCCCTCAATATGAGTTGGTGAGGACGGGTAATAGTAAAGGTAGGCAAAGAAATAGTAGAAATAGTCCACTTTGCTTGCATTTGCTTTTTTAGTGTTCCTTCTGCACGAACTCTATGATGTTTTCAGTATTTTGAAGTATACTAGTTGTCTGCGCTCCAAAAGAGATGGACAGTGATGTGATCAGAGAAGGTCGACTAATGGACATTGTTGATGAAAAATGGCGAGAAGAAAAACTGCCTGATGATGAAATCGACGTACCTTTAATTGAACTTCCAGACCCTGAGCCCGACAATGGCAATTCGCAGGAAACTTTGCGTGAACAGGAACAAAAGTGGACTGATTTGGCTTTGGGTAACCTCCATGAACCCCCTCCACAAACGTCTTCGAGCTGAAAATTCAATGAGATCGACATACATGTATAATTCTGTCCTTGTAGTCCCAAGTGCACATTTGGAATAAACAGTTACTTGATTTCTCACTGAATCGAGGTGGTACGCTTATAAAATATTTGCATTTATTAACACCATGTATACGTATTTTACAGAAGTTAACATAGGCCTAGCCTGTTGTGACAGCGACCCTCCTTTCGATGATGTTCCTCCTATAAAACCGAAACTGACTTTTGGCAATAAATAAATAACCTTGGGTTTAGCTGAAACATTTATTACACAATTAGCGAAGGGCGAATTCAAACCAGTGCATCCCAGCAAAACTGGGTTTTCTCTTTTGCACTAGACCCCACTGCTAATTTGTTGATTATCGCCAGGTTTGGTTTCAAGTATTTCTTGAAATGCTGGCCAAGCTTACTTGGTAATATGCTCAATTCATTCAGCAAGAATTTCTTATTGAAATAGCGCAAGATGGTCGGTGGCATGGTGGTGATGGCAGTGTACAACGGAAGTAGAAACAAAGTAGCAATCATTGTAAACATGAGGTAATTTCGATTGACGGCAAATCTATCCAGAAAAACGACAAGCGTCGTAATGATCATCGCCGAGACTGAGAACACCCAAAGATGGCGAAAGCTGGACACGAATGGGTTGCATTGCCTGAATTCGTCTTCAACGGCTCTTTGGGGCACCCATTTGGCATTTTTGTCTAAGTGGCTTCTGATGGCTCTGAAAACCCGGGCGCAGCCAATGAAGGCTTCGGGGGTAAACTGGAAAATTGAAGTGATAACCTCGATTAAAATTAACTTGAAATTATTTCCGTTGTAAACCGCAAATTTCGGGTACACCAAAATTAGGAACATTATAGCGCATATGGGCACCAGTGGATAATGCAATTTCACGAACATGTGAACGAGCAAATAAATCAAAAGCAAGGGTTTCATGAACATGTTTCGGAGGGCTGAATGGGCCACATAGGCGCTCACAAAGTCGAATTTGGACTCTGTTCTCATCCGCGTTGATACAAAATCCGTGCCATAGGTCTTCTGCTGCAGATATCGCAACCAGCGCCCCACAGTTCTTGGCCAAAAATACATTGCCAGAATGATCTCTCCTTTATTCCAGCGCATCTCCCTCATGTCCCAAGTGACGTAGTTGAGGCACGGGGCTTCCAGAAGAAACACGTTGCTGGCATAAACGGGCCGCAAGCAAGCAGCTTCGAATGTGTCATGGCTCAACACATCAATCGGCACCCTTTCGATGGGACATTCCCTGGTGCCTATGACGCTGTCGATATAAACCCGGTTGCGCACCAGGCCCTTTCCATAAAATCCGCTCTGTCCAAGCATCTCTGTGAGTGCGTTTGTGATTGGATCATTTACTTGCTGCCGGACATTCTCGATGTGCATGAACAGAGTGTCCTCTTCCTTAACGTCCATTTTTATCGCAGGCTGGACAATCCCTCTGTCGGGATAGGCCGCTGCGATGCCCAGAAGCTCGAAGCATGAGCCTTCTGACACGGCAGTGTCTCCATCGAGGACCAAGGTGTAGTCGAACTTTCGACCTTTGATGTTACGAACGTCACCAGAATCGTAGAAGAGAGGCTCTCCATACGTTCGAGCTGCCTTGCCATAGTAATCTTTGTCCGTGTAGCTGAAGGCGCTATTGTCGCCCTCCGACAACAGCATCAGATCCTGGTACTGACCACACTTCTTCAGCACCCTGCTCACGCGGTGGACACACATGTACTCGTTGGCAAAACGTCTGCACACCTTGTCGAGATAGTCGTCCAGGAAAACTTCTCTGGACAGGTGTACATACTTAAACCACACATAGCGCAGGTGGAACTTGTCCACACACTCGTACTTGCCATTGGAGAAAGATAGTCCTTCGTCCAACAGGGTGTTGTAAATCCTTTCTCTATAACTGTCCCGCATCTCCAGCTCATACTCCTTCAGCTTCTGGTCGTTGGTTGCGCTGACCAGCACGGCAGATGTATTCTCTGACAGGTTGCCCATGTACGCTTCGTACATGGTTTTGAAGGTCTCGTCGATGTCATCTCGGCTGACTGCCAGCAGGTTGTAGTTGAGGACGATGGTGAGATGCTCGAAAGGCGCACTCTGGGTCTGTCTTCGGTGTCCTCCCAAGACAGCCGTAGTGGTGGCCATGGCAACCAGCTCCAAGACACTGCCCTGCAAGAGCGCCGTGATGATAACGATGGTGATGCCTAGCCATCTCGGATTCGTCTTCCAATCCACATTGATGGCGTTGAGAAGAGCCGCGAGAACTGCAAGAACAGCCCAAAGTGCAAAATAAGCCACAATCAGATGGGTCTTCCGCAAACTGTCCCTTTGCACACAGTTATTTGTGTGCCACGTAGCGCAGTACTGATGGTGATCTCTTGACGTCGGCGAGATGTCGTCGTAAGTTTCACTGCGTGAGCGTTTCGTCTTAAAAAACATGGCTCTGCATTACCATTACGCGTGAATCATTGCTGATGACTCGAAACGGAGCATCTTTCCATGTCTTGTTGATGTTTTTAACTTGCCTCAAGTAGCTTTCAGCATTTCTTGCAGCATCTCAATCTGGTTGCCTGTCTGGCCACTCGGTTCTGGGGAAGACCGTGAATTCTTGCAGTGCTGTAGTATGACTATCAAGTGGAAGGTTTCCATGCGCATGCTCAGCCCATAATGCCATCCATCTCTCAAAGTTAACACGCACACAATCAGTGATTTGCAAAGATTTACGCTAAATCATCATTTTCTGTAAATAATGGTGGGAGGCCCGAGTGCCACTTCTCTGCTTACTGCTGATGAGGGACAAAATTTCAAGTAAAAATATTAATTCATGGCACTACTATCTTTTTGCACCTGCTTCCTCAATTGATAAACACGTGGTGGTAGTCCATGCATTACAATTCCAATGTCGGCTATTGGGAACTGCACTAATAAAACGCACAAAAAGGGTGATGTATCAGCAGATACTCAGCGCTGTAACTGAACCTGAAAAATCACCAAAACCTTTTAAATTGTTCTCTGACACAAAAAGGAACTGTAAGGGCCATACATAAAACGAGTTTCACTTTCCTTGCTTTTTCCTGAATAACAATAAAAGCTTGCCGCCATTGGTCAGCATTACGTTTCCAAAGCCAACAACAAATACTTTTCGTGTGAATAAGCACATAAAATTGACGACAGTTTGTGTATCACACATTTTTGATTACAGTTCTCACAGGCTAACTTGGAACTAGGATATCCAAAATTATGAAAAATTATATATTTTAGTTGGAGAATATGATCAAACGTGTTGTTGCCAACTCATAATATTAAAATATCGCATGTTATATCATCCGTGATTTTAAATTTCATTTCCAATAACATGTTACACGTCTTTTTAAATTTTAACACCGTTCGTTGGCCCTTCCTAACCTAAGTCATCCATTTATTATAATTCCTTGGTGATAATATTTTGTATTTACATTTGTTATAGATCAACGGGTTTTTGTCTAGCAGGGGAGCATAAGCTTCTAACCTGCATGGCTGATCAAACGTGATCCAAGTCTTTGCAGATTTTCGTATGACAGCATAGAGAAAATGAAATATTAATAAAGGATGTTTGCTTGAAAAATGCTTTCTCAATTTTGCTGCAGCATTCCAACATGTTAACAATTGCCTTTGTGAACCACGAAAACATCATTAATAACTTTTCGTTCCTTAGAAATCTGCAAGTGGCTTTAATGACAGCTAACAAATCCTTCAACACACTAAAATGCACCTGGGAGGTTTTTTATTGCCTTATTTGCAGATATATTGCAACTTTTGTACTTTTCGGAGAAAAATTGCCTCTTCAGCCTTCAAATCTAATGGATGTGCTGCGACATTAATTGTCTGCAGAGTGGCTGCCGTAAATGCGTTTTATGAAGGACAAAGTTGAAATACGTCAATGTGTGCAATTCAAAAGCGAAAACGCACGAAAAAATTGCGATTTCCAATAACATTTCACACATTTTTTTTTTACAATTTTAAAACAGTTCATTGGCCATTCCTAACCTAGGCCATCCCTGCAAAACAGAAGTTATTAATTTTAATTTTCAGTAAAGTTTGTTAAATCTATGTAGCTCTATAAATGATAGCATTAAGTGGTGAAAACTGCATAATTTTATTACACAGTACTTCAGTATAAGAATTGGAGCTAGTTCCTACAACAAAAACTGGCATTTTATAAGGCTTCCAGGTTTTAGAATTTAAGAAACTTGGACGGAATGTTTAATACACAGGTCTATACAAGTAGGTACATAAAATACCTGTAAGCTGTATAAAAGTTAAAAAAAACACATTTGACGTCAACATTTCCCTATGCTTATGCAATGCCATAAACAATGAAATGGCTGCACATTTCTCAAATTATCTCAAAAACAGTTTCATTCCCAACACCAAAGATAGTTAAAATAATGAAATATGGAACAAAGGGTTTCATTTTAAAGTACATAAGCTTGAGATCATACAGATCATTAAACTTGAATCCAAATATTAACTGAGTGCTAAGGAAGCACTGGAAATGTTTACCCAGTTTCCAAACAAATAATTGTAACGTAAATTCACACGTTTTGGATGAAAAGTGCATAGCATATTAAAGGCTGTCTTGGCCAAAGACATTTGTGTAGATGCGTATATACAAGGCACGGATTACAAAGTACTGTGTGAACAAAAACTAACAATTAATCTCACTGTAAAAAAAATTCAGAACGTTAGAAATACATTTAAAATTAAGAAAAATTATACAAAAATACTTGGATGTATAAAATGGAATGTAAAAACTAAATATCTTTAAAAAAGAACTATAAACAAAATAGCATTCTTCCCTCCAACATTGAAAATAGGAGATTCATAGTCATTATGCGAGCAAAATTCAGTTATGAATTTGTGGCAACAGATGATAAATGTGAATGATAATATTGCTTTTAAGTTCATGGACTAAGACATGGTCCTGGAAATGCATTGCTGATTAATAGTTACTTAACAGAAACTTATCTGGGAACCTATTATGGAGGAATGTGCGAACCTCGTCGTACAGCAAAATCACCAAGGCATAGGGCATTGCTGGAATCCACCATGTAAACCTGTTGGGAAATGCAGAGTATTAGGTATCTTGTTCATAACCTTGAAATCTGAATGACATAGTGGTGCACCAAATACTAACTTCAATGGCATCATGCGTAGTCCAATGTGCATGCCTGGCACATATAACAAGACTAGTGCTAACAAGGTCTCGAAAAAGAAGGCAAAAGTAAGTACGTGATTCCTATAATAAATATAGAATTAATTAGCGTCTACAAGTTGAGAATTTGAAGCTAAATTATGCATTCGATTACACAATGACAAGTTGTGAAACTTAAAAACCCATAGTAATTACAAAGTAAGAGGCAAATAACCCTATGATTTATGGTAACACTTGCCTGAAGCCTTGCTGGCATAGCAACTTATTTCGGGCCTTACAACACAAAAGATTCATCCATTGGCAAATTACAATGGAAATGAAAAAGGCTGAGTGACAAGTCCATTCCAGGTATTTACGTTGTTCGTGGGTCTAAACAAATATATTGGGAATAAACACTTGATACCTTAAAAATATTTTAAAATACTGTGATATATTGCATTTGTCGATTTTGCAACTTGCCCATTCTTGTCTGTAAGAATCTTGCATGTCGCTAATGGCCACAGAATCCCATTCACGGCGTCTATATAACAAATGCTGCATCCAGAAGCCATTTTCGCCCATGACCACAAAATAGGTAAATATTCCTGCCACCATTTCGATCATTCCAATTTGCCCATTGCGAACATCGATCATTCTAAACACAAAAAAGTAACAAAATCATATTAATGGAATAATATAATTCTTTTCATGTAAATTCCTTTGTAAATTTAGACTATTAACTCACGTCATATCAATCAAGCGAACATCAAATGGATTACGAGGATGAACAGACATGATGTCATATTCAGGACGTTCATAAGTCAAGGAAATGGCAGGTATCTGAAAATTCACAACAAAATATGGCAGACATTTAACATACATTTACAATCAACTGATACCCCATTGCAAATTTGAAGTAAATGTAAATCTACTTACAACATCGGTGCCTAAATCAATGATAAGAATGGTCAAGGCACCCAGGGGTAAGGGAATGCCCAAGATGAGAAAAAAGAAAAATGGCCAGATTTCAGGCATGTTGGTAGTAATCAAGTATGCAACTGCTTTGCGGAGATTCTCAAAGATCAAACGACCTGCAGTGACAAAATAAGTGCTTTAGAATGGATGCTAATAGATTAGCATTTAAAAGAAAAACTACAAAGCTAGACATTACCTTCTTCAATGCCAGCCACAATCGTAGAAAAGTTATCATCCAAAAGGATAAGATCACCAGCTCCCTTGGCGACGTCATCACCAGAAGCACCTAAAGCAACACCAAGATGTGCTTTCCGTAAAGCGGGAGCATCACAAACGCCCACTCCAGTTACAGCAACGATGCCACCGAGAGACTGCAAGGCCTCGACTATGTGCAGCTTCTGGGGAAGAGTTACCCTTGCGAAGATGACGTCGTGATGGGTGCGAAGTAAGTAGTCCAGCCGATCGTTAGTCATATCTTTCAAATCCAAGCCGTGAATGATAACAGCATTCGCATCGCTGAAAATTCAAAAAACTAATTTCAGATTCTAGCCTTGTGCGATTCTACCCTACACATCTGGGACGAATTCAAACAAACCTTGACAGCACTTTCTCAATGGGCACGTGTCTCTCAACGGCTAAATCCTCCACCGTTCGACTATTCTCGGAGAAAAGACCGGATTGCCTAGCAAGAGCTTTGGCAGTTATTGGATGGTCGCCGGTCACCATCACAACCTAGCAATTAAGATAACCAATTAAAGCTTTTCCCAAAAGCACCACGAAATAATTGAAAATTAAACTTCATGGCTAACAGTATTAATGCAGTCATTTTAACGAATCCATGACCAAAATCAACTTAAATTTCTCCAGGGAAACTAATGACCTCAAATTCAAGAGCAATGAAATTTGCAGTCAATTTATGTACTCACCCTAATGCCAGCACTGTGACATTTTTCCACAGCATTCGGTACGTTTGGACGCAACGTATCTTGCAATGACACCAGACCAACAAAACGAAGGCCAGTCAAAGGGAAATTTTGATCTTCGGCATCGAAAGGATATCCAGGAGGAAATTTCTGAGTAGGCAATTTGTAATCGCAAAAACCTAAGCCGAAACAAAACTGCTGGTTACTAACATGAAGACAATATCAAATGAGGATACATTGAATTACGTTTTCACCTACCAATAACAGTTTCGCCAAGATTCCCAAACTCAATGAACGAGTCACTAACAGTTTCCTTCAACTTGGCATCTAATGCCACTTCTTTGCCACCAAGAACAATAGTGCTGCAGCAATCTAACAAGTGCTCTGGTGCACCTTTCATCAAAAGTAGGTAACTGGGATCTTTTGCATCTTGAGTTTCATGAACGGTGACCTAAATAAGGAATAAACAAGTTAAGCATCTAATGCAAGTAAGTTAAAACAGCTCCAATAAGAGACGTTTACCTGATATCGGCTAGCTGAATTGAAGGGTATTTCACACACTTTTGGATTTCGAGTCCTCATTTCTTCAACACTGCCATGCGACAATTCTACCATCCTTACCAAAGAGGCATCAAATTGATCGCCAGTGATTTTTCTGGGGAAAAAATGGATTTAAATTAATAAAGGTGTAACAGACAAAAACAAAAGGGATTTTAAAATCTCCAAAGATTTAAGGCAAAACTACATGGCATAATTTAAAAAAAACATAAACATGGACAATTAAGCAAGTTTCCAACTATAGTATATGTCAATGAATTTTGTCCATTTTACAATTTAAATAAAATGGAGTCTAGTATACTTTTTGTGGATTGGCACTGAATCTTGACCAGCAACGATCTCAGCAGCATTGCACAACCCAGCTACGCGGATGAGAGAACGAAATGCAGGAGTGGTGCGATATGATTGTCCGCCAGCTGAAAATCAGAAATTGGAATGGTTTTAAAAAAGAACATCTTCTGTAAAAAAACATTAAAAATAACATTCAAATGAATTCAACGTACTGCTTTGATCTTCAGTAGTATCGATGTTATAAGTTTTGCCATCAAGCCACATGTGTGATAGCTTCAGCTCTCCCTTGGTCAAAGCTCTACTTTTGTCTACTAAAATGGAGGACACACGGCCTAAAGTCTCAATGGAATCCAATTCTTTCACCATGCAATTTTTAGCATACATCCGATTTGCTGCTAAAACGAGGCTAACCTGCAAATAAATTTCAGCAATAAACAAAATGCAATAGAAATGAGAAGAGCAAATGACGAACATCAATGTACCGTCACAACAGCCAACAGTCCTTCTGGAACAATTGCCAAGATTATGCCAATTAGGAAAACAAGAGCATCGATCCAATGGTATCCAACAATGTAGGCCACGATGAAAAGAAAAATGCCCAAAACAATTCCAATGCCAGATAAGGTCTGCATTGCGCACGTCACTTCCCTGATCAAAGTAGATTCTGGGTAATGAAATTCAACGGACGTCAGAAGACGAGAAACCAAGGTACGGTCACCAGTTTGTACCACAATACCACGACACCAGCCTGCAAAAATAAATATACTCGTGAAAAAAAAAAGAACCTCGTTCAGTTATCACGACTTAACAGTACCAGACCCCATCAGTTTCTCACAAATAGCAAAAAAAAAAAACATACATACCTTCGACCGCATTCGCAGTGTAATAAGCCATATTCATCGTTTCCAAGGGATCTTCATGCGTGAATTCTGGAGAGCGTATCTGAGGTTCCAATACTCCATTTATCATGGAATTGTCCACTTTAAAGTTGTGTGATGATATTATGCGAACGTCGGCTGGAATTTTTTCTCCAGCTTTGAGATCCACCACGTCACCCATGACTAAGTCCTCAGCATTGAGCACCATTTTCTTTCCTTCACGGACAATATTCACTGCCTAATAATAAATAATGCAAATTAAGACACCCAATTATAAAAATTGAGCAAGTATTGCAAACTGATCAACAAAATGGCGGAATTTTATATTTCTTATACCTGAGGTAAGGGTTTACGCAAAGATTCCATAATACGGATCCCTCGCCTTTCTTGAAAATAAGAGAAGCTACCAGTCAAAACAATGATTATAGCCAAGATTATGCCGAGGGCGAGCTGGAATAAAATAACGAACAAATTAATTATGCAATTTGCATTCAACTGCAGTTTGGCTTTATAGATTAACAAAGACCAGAACAAACATTTTCATAAGGTGCAGCCTCCATAAGTTCAGTTTGGACAGAAAATGTTACAAGGCACAGAAAGCAGGCAATCCATAAAATGATAGAAAATCCGCCGAACAAGTTTTTACATAGCATCACCCATTCAGGTACAGATGGGGGTGGAACAGGGCGATTCGGACCAAATACTTCATAAAGTTCTTTCACTCGCATTGCCGACAATCCCTGGAAATTCAAAAGTGTTCACCTGTATTAAAAGTAAACAATGTTAAATGCAAATAACTTCCTCATTAAGTAAAATTACCATATTGGGATCTGTAGCATATCGAGCGTATAAGGCATCTAATGAGATCTTGTGTTCGTCCTGAAATAAAGATGTAATGCTGTGCTGAACATTTCTATGCAAACTATGCAAACATTTCTATGATCTTATTTTTACATGCCATCAGACATTGGAATTCTCTTCCAAAGTTTCAAGAAAAAAAATATATTTCAACCACCTAATTGCTATTAAACTGCAAATGGTTCAGGCTACTGCAATTAACATCTTCTTTATACTACAATTGAAAAGCTGCCAACACTTTTTAAAAAAACTAAATAATTTGAACAGGCCGTGTAAGCCGGCCTTTGGTAGAAAATCTAAGTGAGATCTTATGGTAATATTATCCTTTAGCCTCACATCGAGATCGTAATATTAGGGGGTTTATCTCCACAAACCAAAAAAATATGCTTGATTCATGAGTCATGATTGAAGAAATGCAGCATACCGAGTTCTTAACACAGGCCTTGCAGGGAAATTCTAACTTGGTAGAGGAAATTTTTTATACAAAACCACTATGGCAGCAGAACCTGGCATTCAAATAAATACTGTTGATCTTATTTTTACACGCCATGTTTCAAGATGCCAAAGTTTCAAGAAATTCATTTTTACAATGATGATGGTGACCATTCTAATGCAATGGTAACTGCCGATTAACCCTACCTCATGGTATTCATTACTGATTGTAGGGTACCGAGTTGGAATTGATTGCATTGAATAGTGGGAAGCTATACATATAGCCAGCATTTGTATGTTTTACATTATGAACCAACCAGAATTTCGAAGCTGCCGTCTCTAACACTAGACCAAAAGTATTACTCCATCGCGATCACCCAGTTATATATGTAGCTAGTTACCAAAAACAACAAGAATTTTAAGATTAAACAGCGAAAATGCTGACCATGTCAATGGTCGTTCTCATGTCTTCCATTTCGTCATTGACTGTGCTTCGACTTCCTCTGGATGCAGATGGAGCCCTTCTTCTACGGCTTTTCGGCCTTCCCTCAGTAGTTCGACCATCGTCGGGGATGGACGGTGTAACGGCCACTCTGTAACTATCTGTGCGCGAATACTAAAGAAAAGACCAACATTACATAATAAGCATGGAGGCACGCTAAGTTAGGCCTAAGCGAAAACACATTTCCGACGTCCAAATTAAACGATTGTCGATTTATTATAGAAAAATAACAATAGGTAGCGTCCAATTAATCAACACAATACATAAAATTAACTAAAGTCGCTGAAGGAGAGACCTAGCAATCGCTAATGTTCAAAACTTCTCACCTTCAGACACACCCAAACTCGAACCAACTATGCGCATTGGAATTTCAACATTACTTACGTCTTTCTCCATTGTTTCGAAAGGATGAATTGGCGCCGCACAATGCGTTCATGCAGCAGATTTCAGTTACGAATCATCTAAACCAACTTAAAATTAATAAAACGCGTATCTTTAACTTGTAAATAAAGGCTTCTCGAAACAACACAACTTATCGCATTATTCAAAACCGCACCTCTACCTGAACAGGTAAGCGGAAGTAGTGACGCCACAGGCGCGTGCGAAGGAAGTGGCGCCATCTGCAAGGACATTTCGCCAATCGCTATCAACTGATCGCACAAGTGATCAGATTGGCTCATATTGGAGCCCTCCGTAGAAAAGGCGTAAACTTAACTAAAATAATTTGTGACACGAAATTCTGACTTCAGGAAAACAAACTGATTTATAATTTTAAATACGGCAGTTCGAATGGAAAATTTTTATAGGCTGATAGGATGGAATTTTGAAAGTTAGGGTAAAAGCTTTCTAATAATTTTTTGTTTCCATGGCATTGAAATAATATCAATTGTTGCTTATAATTCAAAATAAGCATTTTCATATAATTAATTCGGTTCTTTATATTAACGATATAAGTTACGTTACGAGTTGCACGTAGCAAATGATTTTATTTGTATTAATTTGCTAAATCTCCAATAAGAATACTGAGGACACAGTCCGACACACCTAACTAAAATCTAGTTTTACAACCTAGATAATTGTGAAAACCGCGTCAAAAATTTCCCACTGGCAATGGAAAACGAGATTACCACGTTTTTTTTGACGTAGAACTACGTCTTACCGGGCATATCGGGGGCAGTTTGGGAAAGGGGCGGGGCTTCGCCGGTGGAGCT
>JAQGAF010001434.1:0-31048 GCA_034687865.1 Kryphioiulus occultus
TAACGCCATATACTGTACATTATCAAAAGCTGGGCTTACTATATAACAAAACGTTATTTAGCAAATTTACTTGTATAGCCCCAACATGTACCATGTACCATGCAACATGTACCATGTTGTACAACTTGTTATATAACGCCATATACTGTACATTATCAAAAGCTGGGCTTACTATATAACAAAACGTTATTTAGCAAATTTACTTGTATACAATTTGTTTCAAAATGTTTCAATATTGGGCATTACTTTTGTCAGTTATTCATGTTATCCATGTATCCAACATGGTATAACATGTCTGTGGTAACCCTTTATATATGACCCCATATGTTATTCAATATGTAAAACATAATTCAAAAATAATTTGTTATATTACAAGGATTTGAAAAGTGTTTATCCAGATTTATAACGTCCTTCAATGATTGCCGACACAGGAAGAAAAACGATTTAAATAACATTTTTCTTGCACAACTTTGCACTACAACACGTTTTGTTATACATGTATAATAAGGCCTGTATATAATGTAAAAGAATTTTTAGAGTCACCAATCGCCAAGATTTTTTCCAGCAACTCGAATTTGTGGACATCACCATGCCAGTTTCGATTAGTTTTTTAATTGTGTTTTGGTTAAATTGTTCATGAATTTTATTATAAATGGAGGGAATTTACAATTGAAAAATGGGCAGTCAAATGGGCAGTGCTCCAGTTTTGAGGATGAATACCTTCAAGTTTTCTCTGAGTGTCTCAAATGAACTTTCTCAAGTAGTCAAGATGTTAAATTAAGGTCACGAAAGGATGTGGTCAATAGCTTGACCATGCACCCCTCTCCTTAAATGTCTATTATAAGACGACCTAGTTTGGTTCACTGCTGAATCTGCCCATTTTGCTTTGCTGAAATTTCTTGCAAACAGCTTAAAGTTGCAGCTGAAGGGAATTCTGGAAACCTGGAAATTCTGGAAATCATGCATTTTTGAGAATTATGGAAACGACTGAAGAAGCACATTCATAAGGTATGAGCAGCCATTTCAAATTTTTAAATTTAATTATATCAGTAAAATTTCATGGATAGGCCTGATTACAATGTTTTTCACAGAATACAAAGAAGTTTAAAATTGCAGCTGAATGGAATTCTGGAAGCCTGGAAATTCTGAAGAAACACATTTGGGTTTTGCCATGGACATTCATTTGAGTTAACACTAGGTACAGTATGAACAGCCATTTGCAATTTTTAAATTTAATTATATCAGTACAAATTCGTGGACATTTACTAATAATTTGTCTTTTTTAACAGAATACAAAGTAGTTTAAAGCTGCAGCTGAAGGGAATATTGGAAACCTGTTAATTCTGGGAATCAGGCACTTTTGTGTAAACTTGTTAAATAAATTTTTTATAATAGACTTATTTGCAGGTTTTCATTTTTATCCTGATTTTCCAAACTGGAACATTGCATAGATGTGTTTTTAAAGCAGAACCATGTTTAGTTAATCACAACCATTTAAGCAATATTGGTCAAGACTCTAGGTATCAACAAACAGTCTAACGTGACTATATACCTAGATGTCATGGTCATGATGCACACATTGCAGTATGCAACGATGCACACGGACAGTTTACCTTGTAAGGGCACATCACGTGTGCGCAACTTTTTTGCACATTTTTTTTTGTTTTGCCACACACTTTTTGTTTTCAGTGCATCAATAATTATACCAGTATTACTGCATTACTTAAAAATTAGTAGCCAGACAAATATAAATAATTAAGTATAGTCAGCTCTAAAATACATCTGTTTCGATCTAAATTGCTTTAAATATAAGCGCAAAACTTTCTTTTTAAAACGCTTGACTTTTTTTGGTATGGGGATGAAGAGTCCAGAAATATGAATTTAAGGCGAAAGGTTCTGAAAGGTTTAGACACAACTGTTTTAGTGTACGATGGAAAACGATAAGAAATGTGACATTGCCTTGTTCGTCATTCAAAATTATCACCTCGATTTATGTACACATGTATCATACGCTAAATGGCAGTTGAAGGCAAAAATTGCTAATCTGAATATTGTTCAGCAAGGTGAACTATCTTACTTTCAGACAGATAGGTCTATACTATAAAAATAATTGTAGTTTTGAAATACTAAACATGTACAGTGAGAAAAATAAATACAGGGTGGATAATTTTCATCAACAATTAATCGGGCATCAAAAATAACGTTGGAAAAAATAACATGAGTATCATCACTTTGGATGGTCGACACAATTATCTGATATAGGACTAGTGACTATTTTTGAATGAAGATTTATGAGTTGCACTGTATGTATATATATAACATATTCCAAAAGAAATTCGCAGTATTAAGTTCTTCAGGTCTTTCGATGTTCCTTGCATGCACATGTATTTTCGTAATAAGATACGTTTTGTTATTATGAAAATGTGCTTTAGGGTAAACCGTTCTCGTTTTAATTTCCACCCTCTAATTCATCGAGCTTGATTGGTCCACGTCAGTGAGCAAAACTGCATGTACACCGCATTCTGAAATGATCAATTTCAGGATTTCGATTCTCGAAATTAGAATGAGGGAAATTGCGTAACCGAAAATTGATCCGTACTTTGTTATTCCCGGGGCCTTTTTTGTGATGTGGGTGAAAAAGAAATTGTTTAAAAACGTAATTGCGTTGAATTTCATGGAGTGGAGAACACAATACGCTGGCTTTGTGGATCGCTATAGAAGCTGAATGGCGTGTTAAAAGCACGAGTACCCAAATGAAAATGTAAAATCGAAATGAGATCACGATGTTACGGAAGAATGTTGATTATCTGAATGCAGCTCTCCTGGAGCTCTTTCGTTCTTAGTACAGTTAGTGGACTCCGTTCAATGTGATCATATTGGGCCCATGCAAGCTATCTTGATAACAATAGCCGAATGACAAGAAAAAGCGATCGTTGCTAACTTTGAATTCTTAAGTACATGTACTATACATCACATAATTTAACTTTTCAATTGGCTATTTACAGCTAAAAAATCACTTACATTGGTTGTTTACAATTTTTCTGTTTAAGTTCGTTAAGCTCTCTTCTCATTTGAAAATCAATTGATTTATGCTGCACACCTAGTAAAACGTGTATATTTGTGCATGCTTCTGTCAACTCAGCATTTGTTGGTGGTTTCTCAACTAAGATGCACGTTTCATATTCATCAACATCAACATCATTTTCATCAATCAGCTATTTAACTTACTCCATCCTGCAGGCAAGTGTCAGATTTAGTTATTAGGGCTGCTATTGGAATATTTTCGTCAATGAATATCAAAATTTGGAAAAATATTCCTCGAAATTTTCGATATTCATGGCAGATGGGACATCATTTTAGACATTTTTCTTCCAAAACGTCTCATTCCTTGAATTTTGCGAATACTCCATGAGGGATAATGATAACAGTAAGCGAATTGTTGATTAAAATAATAGAGGATTTTACTGTGGATTTGCATACGAGCCTTAGTTAACAATAAACTCATGATAACATTATCCGCGATCACATTAAGCGGAGTCCACTGTAGTTTACAATTTTGCGATTGACTCTCATATCAACACAAGTCAAAATGAACCCACACCCTCTTTAAATAAGCATCGTTTGGGGCGAATTCCCAAATGGAGCTTTCGGAATTCGTTTTCAGAAATAAAATTTCAAGCTGTGGGTGAGGTGCACTTGTGGGTGTCACGTGGACACTGGCTAAGCAGTGACGAATGCACTGACCAAACTCCGCCCCCACCACGATTTTGAGGTCACCCCTTTGAACCCCTCAGTCCCTGCATTTCTCTAATGTCCAGCACGTGAACGCTCCATCATCATTAGCGGCTGACCTGGGTTTGACCTCATGCTGACCACTGCCCATCAGCGCAGCCCTCCGTGACATTAACAGTCCATTGGGAAAATTTGGCGCAGATTTTAGCTGAGGATTTCTACGAGAGCGTTTCTGGGCCGTTTCTCCCGAGACCTTTACCACTACTAAGGCCCTAACTATTCGCATTGTTCGCAGATTGATCTAGTTTATGCGCAGCAGTCTAGCTTTACGATTTGGCCAAAGTGCGCGGAATATCGCTGGACGCTGAAAAATGGGCGAAAAATGGAGTTTTAGCAAGTTGGTGTAAAATCCCCCGACTTATAAATCAACGCCCAGCCTCCTTCGACCAGCTTTTTGAAAAGTTCAACCACCTTCCAGTGGTCAAACTTTATTATTCATGTTCCAGCAAAGTGCAAACTTAAGTTCCATGGCTCGCAGCTGGTGCATTTGGAAGTTCACTATATAGGAGAACCAGTTTGTTTCTACTCTCAATTGAGCAGGCAAAATTAAACAAAAGCTTCATGAAACTCGCATCTCATCTGACCACTAACCGGTGGACGAGAAGATGCAAAATGAATGAGGTTCATCTCTGACAAGCTCGATTGCCATGCCTAAACCAGATTAAACTTGTGGGGCATGTTGCCCGAACCGTTTATAAAGATGAACGTCAACTTGTAAGTTAGGGTAATCTTAAACATTTCAAATGAAAATTTAAACATTCTGTATAGGCTAGGTGGGGTGTTTGAATAGCGAATTTGAGTTTTATTTTGATATAGTTTGAAATTGAAGTACAGTTACAGTATGTATTGCTCATTGGGAAAGGATTAAGCCAAGTGCCTGACTTTTATAATTAAAACATTTTTAGGATTGCCCACTTTCAGAACAAATCAGCTTATGAAATAGAACTATTAGCTTTCGGTTGTTTTAACTCAGTATTTTCAAGGTAGGGTGATGCAGTAACACAACAAATCATTAATTGTCAAATACAAATAAAATTAAACGTTTTGCAGAATGTTTTACTCTGCAGTATTTTGCTATCACATTCATATACGAATGTACATTAAATCCATAAGTAGAACAATGTGTTTAAAACAAAAATTTCTTGCAAAAAAACACCAATGTTAGGTCTGCCTGCCTTTACTGTGAGGTCCGATGGCAAATCTGCCCTTTCGGCATGATATTACATTTTTGATTTTCAAAAATTGTTGAGCAAGATCTACATGTATGGGGTTACCTGGACAATGTATACAGGTTAACGTGTACAAATGTAATGATACTTCCTAAAAGCAAGATGATAACCTGATTAGCGATTAGGTACATAAGCCACCCGTTCAGAAAGCTGTTATATGAAACATGATCCCAGGGGTGCCGTGAGCTCCTTTGGGTCAGCAGATCTCTGGTCATTCTATCCTAAGTCCTGACATTAGTGGATTTCACACCAAACAGTATTCGTGAGGTTATTTTAACTTTTCAATATTTTTAGCTGTTACAAGTTGGGAACTTAGTTTTTTGGCAGTTGTTTTGAATTCTTCACTTAGAATGGGCTTGCGCAATTGAGAGTGGAAATAAATGGGTTATGCAAATGAACTTATGTTGTCCAGGTTGGTCCAGCCCATGTGAAGCAATGTGATATTGCAATGAGATTAACATCCATGGCAAATCCAGACTTGATTGATAAGGAGCCTTTGTAGTCCTCGCTTAATTATTCCTTGCCTACGGTCAGCTCATGTCGTACGAATGGCAAAATAATTTCCAGCTTTGCCACGCCAGATTAATTTAATTAAGCACGTAAACATTTGCAAAACGATCGTGGAACGCATTTGGCACGCTCGTCCCAAACCAATTTGTCTATCTGTTTTGTGTGCTGGCCACCATTTTTTGTAGTTTTTTTTCCAGGGGTGTGGGGTGAGTTCCCGGATGCTAAGCTGTCACTGGCCAGCTTAATTTCGTTTCCAATTAATTTTATTAGTATTGAATGGCATAATCCTGCCAGGAAAATGTACAACCACTGTTTCCAGTACACGTTATGGACAGCAGGGGTGCCACCGCTTGACATGTCCTAAAATGCGTTTTACACGCGAGTCTAACGCCATCGGATCCTAGGTGGCATCTGGTGAACGAGACTAACAAGATTTGGGTCCAACCCCAAGTTATTTTTCCAAGAGGTAACGAGGCCGGGTAACAGATGGTGCTGCTCGTTAATGCGTTTTTCGACAAGGAAAAATTGCCAAAAAACCAAAATGGCGAATCCTGGGCAGCCATGATGTAATCTTAATTCGCTGATGATGATTCCTTTTTTTCTCCAATTGCGATATTTTCCTACTGACCAATTGATAATCTGCATTTTTCTCGTTTTTTGCATGCATTTTCTGCAAGCTGCATGGCACGTTTAAGGAATATCACAATGGTGGTAACCCCCAAGTGAAAGGGAACCCCCCGTGGTTTCCTATGTTGCCTGGCCGCCAATTATGCCGCGTTTTTGACGCAAATTTGAGCTGTTTTGGGGTGCTTTTCACGCCTCGGGACGTCCCACTTATTACACGTTGATTACACCTGTATGCCCTCTCTGAGAGAAACTGGCCAGGAATTTCAATGGCCTTGATTACTGTGACATGTGCAGGTGGGAAAATTCGAGTATTATAATTTCACCAGGCTGGTAATGATTACGATAAAAAATCCTGGAAGTTAGGGGTGGGAGAAGTTTCTTGGGAAAAACTGTGTGGCTACGCTTTTGGGGCAAGGGTTTCTTTGGCCAATATATAAGTAAATTGTAGTCCTAAACATACCTTTAGAGATAGACGTTAAGGTGCGTTTACACTATACATTATAACTAAACATGTTATATTGCACAGTTATACAACTTGTTTGAAAATGAGACGAGAAAATGCAGCATTGATGACCTACGTAATGACGTAATCGAGAGGGTGTTATATAACAAGTTGTACAACAGAGTTAAAAATTTATTTGTTATATAAATATGTTTTTTGATACATGTGGAAGGAAGGGAACCAAGATGGCGGTCTAGGGGATCTAAGCTTTCATTTTGAATGTTGGACTCTTGTGCTAGGGTTTTGTCTTCATACGGATGCAGTACACAATTGAAACATTGAGTTTTTGGAATTGGTGTCGGCTTGCTATACCTGCGATATGTCTGAACAAAAAGGGAGGTTTTGGTATTTTTTTAGTATTGAATGGAAAAATCCTCGCTTACAAACGATTATTGCGTGTTTTCTACTGCCTATGGTTACTCAGGTATTTAAGAAAGCCTATTATTGAGTTACAATACTTATTCATGCTGTATATCGCTCATCATTGGTTGCTGTCTTGAATTACGATTTATTATTCAGTTCACTGCAATGTTTGGGTATTTTTTCTTTACAATTTATGGACATAAGGATGCAATTAAATGCATCGCTGTTTTATAAGTCCGCTGAAATAATTCCAATTCCAATAACTGACATCCGATATGCCATGCACATACTGTACATGAACACTGTATATCAGTAACAAAGTGTTCAAAGTTTGTGGGATACAAAACTCAATTTTTTTGTCAGTTGTCGGAATATGAGGATTTTGATGACATCGCGTAATTTTTTAACTGTTAGCAATATTGGATCACTGTAGACCAAATTGTTTATAAAATCTATTTAAAAAAAATTGTATTAATTCCTCAAGTTTGCAAAAGTTTGCAAGTTTGCAAGTTTACAAAAGTTACCCGAAATATAGATTGTAATAATTTTGAAGTGTGGTTTCGTTAATGTTTAATAGCGATGGAATATTTAGGGACCACTTTTTTTTCTTGAAAAATGTTTCACAAATAACAACAACGAAGGGGAAACTTAGAAAAACGGATACTTAAGAATGAATTTTAGCAAGTTTGTTTAGCGGAATTCATGCAGGAACGTCAAAAGCGATGTATGGAAAACTAATCCACAAAGGATGGATTTTAGCCCCACATTTCTAAAAAATATTTGGTAACAAGTATTAAGCATTTCATTAGCGTAACAGTAACAAGAATGGAAAGAATTGAAAAAGTAGTGTTAATTTTATGGGACGGCCATGTACCGTTTCAACAGTACAGATAGATGTACACCTTATAGGAATACACATACCCCAAGTTGGGAACCGTGGAATTTAGAACTACATGCTAACGATGACCAGCCTTTTCCAAGACCAAGAGAAATTTCTTCTTGGTCAGAACTTGGATGTTGACTTCATGGCAAGGGTCGCTCATGAAAGTACCAGAACCAGACCTCAGTTGCCTGCAGTCGTGCCATCCGATTAGCTCTCATTAGGGCGGTGCGTTAATTGCTAACTTTCAAGGAAACAAACCATGTCCTCGCACTGTTTCCTTTGTCCACTTTCGTGTACGTGTACAAAGTCTCGACTTTTTGAGCGAAAGCAATTTTCCAAGGCGTGAAAGCCGACCGTAGGGTGCCGCTGTTTGCGGCTGGGGCCCCACTCTGGGTTTTCTCACCTCGTTTCATTTCCACCATCTGTTTACTCGTGACACCTATCGCAATGTGTCTGCACAAAAGGTGTCCGAATGTTTTGTTGCACGAAATGGTTTTGCATGCAATGGCTCCCCTTTTGCTCCATTCAGCTTTTGACATCGCCACTTTCCCAGTCCTTTGTCTTTGTATGTACCAAGCTCTCACGTGGCATGGAAGGCCATCATTTGGACACCTTTTAGGTCGCAACATTTAGGAAACACCTGAAGCGATGACGATGGCCGCATGCCATGTTGGGGAACTTCCGGTTACTTGTTCTCCAGCTCGAGTGCTGGTGCAGGGTTGGCGTGACAGATTCCTATAGCTGCCATTTACTTTGGGGGAAAGCAAATTTGCTTTCGAATTAAACCCTGGATGTTTAATGCATCGATCCCTCAGGTTAAATTAAATACGTTGAATTGGCGAAAAGCATGAGTCGATGACGATGTGAAATTCAGCCATTTGGGAGGAGCTAGCAAACCTGAGAATGCACATATGCAGTATGTACTAATGTGTTGCCATGTACGTGTTAAGATGTGCCTCTGGCGACATTTGGTTTAAAAGCAATGCTTGTACGTCAAAAATTGAAGTGATGCCACACACCGTCCCAAATTACTGCCAAATTTTTGCTGTGTTCGAAAACCGTTTTAATCGGCTTAATGTTAATATTTTAATCGGTTTACAATCGATATTTGTCTAAAAATGAACAATGCCACGCTTTGTAATATTCATGGAGATTTGCGCTTTTTGTTTGTGTGGATGAGCTTGATCTCAACTGCAATTACTTAAACAAACACACGCTAGCAATATTGAAACTTAGATCTTTCTGCAAATCTCAATATCGATTCACTTGTAAGACAATGTAAAAATAATATTAGCGTGGGTTTTACTTTTTCGACTTAAATTTTGATATCTATAAGCTTTTGGAAATTTTTTATTTGTTAGAAGTGTTGTTTATTCGAATTGTTCGAGTATGGCCGCTTCGAGATATGAAATCTGAATATAAGTTACATAACTACACATTCAGTGCATCTGTGAGTGGTTTGAAGTAGTGGTCTATATATATGGAGATCTTACCTTCCCAAAATACTGTTTCATATACATGTATATGACACAGAAATGGCTCGGGCATTAAGGTTCAAAAACGGTGAGAAGTCGAGAACTTGGTGCAACAAAGCCATAGCAAGTTTCCGCTGTAGTGAACAACATACACCCAGAAACTGTTAATCATCCTGACAATTTAATTATGCCGAATTCTGCTGGGGGACAATGGGAAACTTATCCGCCATATGGCGGGTCATGACCTCGTACTCAATAATTCATGAATTAATACTCGATCATGTTTTCTGCTGAAGGCAGCCATCTGAAACTAAAAGAACAAAATGCGACATAGACCTTGTTCCATTTTTATTGGAAAATACTGTGTGTTATGCTTGTTGGTAGGTAGTAAATCGATGTTTCTGCCTTGTATACATGAGCGCCAGTGATGACACCATAAAAGTATTATAGCCCATAGAACTGCATTACGAAGGAAATGTTTCAACCACGTTCAAAACCACATCAAACCACGAGCCAATACAATGTTTTTTCCTGGTTCAACAGCTATAGCGGGTTTCAATAAGTAAATCTGTATGATGTCTTTCATAGTTTCATTCCTGGTTTGGCTGCTATTGACTTTTTGCGACGTGTTGCTGGAGACAAACTCCCAACGTATAGATTTCGGAAGTTGACACAATCTAATGTGGTCCGGATATCTGAGAAATACAAATAGTTTTTATTGAAAAGAGATCCTTCTTGGTTTGGAAATGCGATACCTTTTAAAGGTTTATGGGTTTTATTCATATCTGCAAGAAGTGGGTGCAGCGCTGTACAGAGCTGGCAATTTTATAGGAGAATTTTCATTGCTGTCTCCCGCAAGGCATGGTTTATTTAGCTGTGAAATTGAACAATATTTTCATGTCGTTTATGAAAGCCAAAACCGCATCGTCTATTTCTGTGCAAGAGAGAAAGAAGACATTTCACTTGGCGTATATGCAGCTAGGCTCCATGGAAAGATATAGCGAAATGCAATTATGTGATGAAAAGACTTAAATCTTGCCCCCAAACCTTAATCTCACTTAAACGAAAACTGTAAGCTATGGCTTTGTCTTAAAATCCCAAGAAAAATACGTGTGGCCACGAAGATATGTTTTTCTTACAGATTAGAAGAGCCACAGCCATGGAGGCTGAACTCAAACAGTTTTTACTTTTATCTGTAAACGGATAAAAGGACTAGCTATTTTTGGCAATGCGTTGGTTTTGTTTAAGTAAAAATTTCTCGCCTTATCAGCATTTTTTACGGAAGTATTTGGCGAAAACGATTCCTGGATTCAAAAGCTTTCACAATTTCAATTTCGTTTAAGTTGCACGAAGTTTTGACAAATCGACGATTTCGTTGCTATATGCTAGCAAAAACTTGAATTAAAACTACATTAAACTTGTCATATTGGACAATGAGAACATCCGGGCACTCACAACGGTTGTTGTGACTAACTATCATACTATCATAAAATCTTAAGGTTATAAAATTGTTATGCTTGCTAACATACACAGACAATATAGTGGTTTGCATTCTTTGAACTAAATACATTAGAACCTCCAAAGTTGCTCACCTCCCCATGTTGACCACATTTTAACTGTTCGGACGGTCACCACATTAACGCAATGGAAGGTGACCTCTACATGTTGACCCCCTGCATCTTTGCATGTTGGATGTTGACCACTTGGACTATGACACACAATAGTAATTTACTCCCTATATTTTGACCACCATGGTCTCAATATGTAAAGTCATGGATGATTAAATTTATTGGCTGCATATAAAACTTATACTGTATACCACTGGACAGTAACTTTTCTATAGAGGTACAATGGTTAATTTTGAACCATTCAGTACCGCTACTGTACTGTACGTGCTGAATAATGAATGATTACTGCGAAATGTAAGTATATGCAGTACATGGATTTAAAATCCTGTGTCAGTACAAGCCTCGTTCCATATGTTGAGAAAGTGGGCTTCTCCTAACGACTCACAGGCTGACAGTGATTGCCCAGCAATTAGGCAGCTTATAATATTAAATCAACAAAGAATAAATTGGGACAGCTAGGACAGGTGTCAATCTTGTATATTGGATAGGATTAACACAGAAAAGGATAAATTGGGAAAGCTTGGGCAGGTGTCATTCTTTTACAGTATATCACTAATGAAAGTAATGTAACGTAAATGTTTTAAATGCACATGTTTGAGTGTGTTTCATTTTATACATGTACATGTAACTAAACGCCATGAATTTGTGACCATTACGAAGTTAAGCTCCAATTTATCGCAATTCCACAACTCATTGCTTACCTTCCAAAACATGTGCAATGTACGAGTACGTACATGTACATTATGTTATCTGCACTGCAGCATTTATCCAAGACGTACTGAACTTAATGTGTACGTTGTTCTCAATGTTTCAATGTATGGAGGACCCCCTATCACCCTGTATATACTGATAACCCCTATTCGAGCGATTTTTCTGCGTTAAAAAGTACGTGATTTCTGGAGAGAAAAGTACGAAGTTAAATTTGGGTTCAACGTACGTTTCGCCTTAGATGAAACATCCGAAATGACAAGTGAAGGGATCTGGTGGAAGATAAATATATATGCGATGGGTGACTGAGGTTCCATCAAATTGTTAAGCAATATTGTAAGGCGTGAAAATAAACGTCTGAGCGCATACAAATGCGCCAGAAACGCTTTCTTTCGTTTAGACCAATTTCGAACAATGTCGTCACGTGGTCGAACGCCATTGCCCATACTAATGTCGAACGATTTTCAACTACATGTACATGTACCATCCGACTGTGCCTTTCACCTCATTCGAGAGCTTCAGCAGGCGTTGCACGTACGTGTGTGTACCTTAATTCTTAGCGGAATCTCAATTTTCTATCCAGAACATGATGTCGGTCACACCCAGCACTGCATGATGGGAGACTTAGGTCGCACGAGGCACGGTTGGTGACGATTATATGCTTTTATATAATCCATACTACAGAAATCGATTATGTAAGAAGTGCAGGTGTAACCCATGTGTGGACGCCATACAGCGTACGTACATGTATGCTGTTAAAATTGTCAGGGCAAAACTATTTGAGTGCATATGAGAAGGTATACTTGTACAGCCTTGGCCAAAGGTATGGAACACTCCCTAAAATACGCTTTTACTCAATACCAACAAACATTTTCTTCGACTTGCTATAGCTGACCATTATTTCGAACAGTTCACAAGAAATTAGCAGATTATGGCATGTCTGCAAGATTGCATCAGAATTTAAGACAACTGGAAATTACCTGAAACATATCTCTTGAGTAAAACAGGGTTCCCATGCACAGAACCTGGGAAGTATTAAAGGGGATTTGTAACTGACTGGGAAACCTGGAAATGACAGGGGAATTTAAATTTTTTTCAAAAAGTTACGAGATTTTCTAGCTTTTAATTATAATTTCAATCCAGAAGGTATTTCGTATATCCATTATGGCATTAAAAATCCAAATTACAAAAGGCCATTAATATTTTTTTGTGAGAATTTCTTTATTATTTAAATTTAATAGTTATCGTCATAGTCAGTGACCATATTGATTCTTTGCAATTCAATTCAAACCATGGTTAAAAACATTATTTATATTAACGAGCTGTGTTTTTTATTTTATATTCTTCGATGGGTAAACTAAAGGTCAGGGAAAAATAAAAAATTTAACCTGGAAAATCTATGAAAGTCAGGGGATTTAGTTACTAAAATTTGGAACCTTGTAAAAGCCTTATTTTTGCAAGTGTTACTTTACCTGACGATTCGGGTTACTTTCGCACATTAGGTAATAGTTCAATAAGCTTCAAAGTGAGATAAATTCCACTTCATCCATTTTTAACGTAATACATGGTGGGCCACCATGCACAATTTCGGTTGTATTTTTTTTTTAATTTTAAAGTTGGTAATTTTTTGGGAAAGGGGCGACTTTACTCTGTGCATTTTGAAATATTTGAAAATGAATGTTGGATGAAAATTAATGTTAAGTTAATAGAAAGATTTTAAAAACGGAAAGATTAGAGGAATGTTCGTGCATATAAAGAAGTCCTAAATTCCTTGAAATGGTTTTCTGAGCCCGTTTCTTGTACATCTGGATGTAAACAAAACATTTCAATTCTTGGGGACAAGATGTTAGTTTGGTCATCACTGCCAAATATGAGACTAGCATTGCTCAGTTGTTCAATTTGCAATAAAATGTCTTCTCGAATCATAGAAGCTGACCATGGATCTACAGTATGCATGCAGAAGTCCTAATCTTCAGAGAAGAATTGAAAGTTGAGGTTCCCAGATGTACATTACCTGCAAAACCTAAATATTCTACATCAGTTTTGTCCTCATAAGTCAAAACTGTGAATGTTCTCTAGAACTCCCTATAGAACGTCCTTCTTATTCGGTTTGATAAGCTTTGACATACAATTGATGGAGCATTGTAGGCAAATGGGCAAATAGAAAATCGTAGTAGATAACGATGGCCGACTCATAAATTTTCATTTGGCTTCACCGAAACGTCTATTTCTATCGTTATTCTGTCACTAGACTCGCATATGGCAACTAAGATAAGTGGTTGTAGCTTAGTTGCACCACTTATGTTGGCTATTTGTAAAGCCTGAATTCCAGTCCCAAAGCCAGCTATATATCGCGATAACATTCATGTATTCTGGCGTGATGTTTATATCCTGTCCCAGTAAACCACACTGCATCTATAGCCACTACTGTCTTATCAATTTTTATTGTACCCTGGGAAGTGATCAGACTGTGTCTAAGACAACGCACTGGACACATGCAGTCTAATCTGGATGTGTATTAATTGCCCTTGCATTGACGGGAATAGAGCTTCATTTGCTCTCAGGCGTCATAAAACAACAATCAACCAATTAACCAAACAACGTGGCTTAGGTGGCACAATTTTCACTTTCTCGCCTTGCTGTTCGTCGCATCAAAATCCGTTATAAACAATGAAAGAGATAAGTTATGCACCTCATTGCGATAGAATGTGGCATATAAAATCAACAACCATGTCGAATTTTGTCAATTGTTGGTATTTCATAGGGCAACATCTTTCATAAAAACTTAGCAAAAGGCTTCATGGCTTTAAGAAACAAAAATCGAATGTACGAGCACTTTTGACTAAAGAAAACCTATTTCTTAATGTAGTATAATTGATGGTCAATAAAACCCAATTTGACGTTCATCCCAAGTTAAAAGAAAAGTAACGAACAGGGTAATGCATATGACATTACCAGGCGCATGTACGTTTTGAAATCGGGCCCAGACCGACGTATCCAGTGTGTTTTTTTAGACGTTTACGGTTACCAATAAACGTGTGAGGAGAACTATATTAAGTCATTACATTTTAATGGAACCAAATGTTCTGCGAAATGAAGCTACATGTATGTACAGTGAAACTTTAATTATCCGCCAGGGGTTGGGACCGTGGATGTGACGGAATCCGTAGTGTACCTGTACATGCATATCACAGTATATAATGTAGATATCTGTATTTTTTTTTAAAAAAAAGTCTTGTCAGTTTCTCATGTTTTAGAACTTTCTGAGTTCTCAGACAGTCGTGATTACTGCTCTTATAGTCAATGTTGCTGATACTTTATGTACTACCGTAATATGCCGAGCAGTTGGCTAGTTCAAAGAGTGAAAAACTGCAGGATCTGGTATTTTTTTTTCAGAATGATCGAATCTGTAATTTAATCATTTTAATGTTATTATTTTGCAGATTTATTCGGCCAGCACCGACACTCTTCGCTAAGACCGTTCGAATGTTGCACATAATTTGCCATTGTGGCGCCCCGTCACGAACTCTGGCATTTGACATCAGCACAAACCACAGACGCCCAATCCCCCAAGTGTGCGTTGGAAAGCTTAGGGATCCTGTGTTAGACCAAAGGTCAAGGGTTACGTCGTATCCCACTAGTGAGTATCCGTAACCCAAATGCCTCCGAATGGGCCCCAAGCTCGTCTGCCATTGGTCTAGCGTTCGTCCTTGGAATCTCAAGGGTACGAATCCCTGGATCGAAAGGAACCCAAGCTGCCCTTTCAACGAAGGACGGATCTGGATTTGGGCGTCGAAGACATCGTTAAATAGGTAAGGGCATTTTTAAACAATATTGTTTATTTAATTTAATTTTGCGTTATCTGTAACTCTTGTACTTAATCGTGGCGACCCCATTAGTGCATTATTTGGTATAGTTTAACTCCAGTATTCCCATAGAACCTGGAAATCCTTGCATGAAAACCTGCAAGCCAAGGAAATTTTTAAACTTTTTCAACAAGTGGGGATTTCCTAACTTTTAATTATAAGTTCACCCAGAAGGTATTTCGTACCGTGCAGGTATTTAGTTGCCCTTTGCACAATGAAAGAAAGCCCCAATATGGCAGACCAGTTCCTTCTATTTGGCTTCATTACGACACAGTGTCAAAATTTGACAAATTAAAAATAAATTCCGAACATCTGCCTACTCCTGGTTAAAAATCCTATACACGTATAGTTATAAAAGTGAATTCCTAAAGATACTTTAATGTTGCGTGAATTCCTTTACAGTAATATACAAAACCAATACTTATAACATCCTTCATGTACTGTACATGTAATCAACGGTCATGTTGATTAAAAGCATTATTGATATGCAAATGCAGGTTTGTTACTATATACTGGTCGATGGGGAAATCAAAGGTCAGGGGGAAATAAGGCCTGTAACGGTTAAAATGAGTTAGAAAAAGTCGAAACGGAAAGACGGCAAACGAGTTAAGTTAAATAAAATACTATTAAAAGGCGGAATACAGCGTTGTGCTCATTCTGTTACTGTAATCAAGTTGCGTTGATCACATTTCTATTGCACACTACTAGCACAGACGAAATTACATGGTAATTTTAAATTGTTTTCCTTATATGAAAATGCGATATTCAGCCAATAAAATATCGCGTGGGTTCACTTTTCGCACATAAAAACAATTGTTTGCACTTAACTCATATTTCTTATGTGTACAGTGTATGGGATAATGGGAATGTTACCTAGACGCTTCTTCAATCGACCTTTCTGACGTTCTGCATCTGTTCGTCATAACTTGTCTGCTTCGCTTAAGCACAGTGGAAATACATGTACAGATTTGCATTATATCCAATATACACTGTGTTTTCTACTTATAAAGGCATTATCGTAGATCCCATCTGAATGAGCTGCATTCGTTAATAAGCGAGTTGGTTTTGCACCCTTCATGCCTATCTGAACACCAGCTCAATGAAGGAAGTGCTATTTCCCAACATATCTCGCTTTTATGGGTTTGCGAAGCCATATCATATCCCATTACCACGTTGAACTTAAATCGTGATGGGTTTGTAAAACCTTTGGCCGTATACACAAACGAAGCAATGTGGTAAAACATTTGCCACTGGAGCTGCCGTTGTGTAGAACTGCCTGAAAACTGTTGAAAAGAAGCAAATGCTATGTGGAGGCCATTAAAATTTATTACAACTTCACCGTGAGCTTACGGTTAATCCTACAGCATTTAAATCATTAGTGTTCAAGCTGGCAATTCTGACACTAAGGATCAATTATTTTTAATAACCCTTATTTACATAAAAGTGTATTCTAGTCGCGGCATTAATTAACTTTTATCATCTTTTGAAAAGCTCTTCTTTGGAGATAAAATCCCTCACGGAAGCGAGGAAGACATGTTTACTCTGCGTGCCAGCACTGCCATGGACAGGTGGCGACGCCTGTAGAGCAGTGTTTCTCAACCTAGACTCGGAATTCAAAGAGCCATTGTTAGTATGGGTTATCATTAAATTTGACTGCACTTCGGAAAATGCCCTGCTGCTTCCCTGCTCTATATTATGAAATGTGGGCTTCTCCTAACAGCTCATAAGCTGGCAGTGATTGCCTGTGGTTGGGCAAGCAAAACAAAGCAGTTACCTTTTTAGGTTAGGTTAGGATAAACCCATAAACAGCGAAAAAACACAGACACACAAACCAGGATAAATCGATGTGTAAAAACACAGCTATTATATGACCAGGGCTTAATAACGTTGCAATACATATAATGTGATACAATGTGCGTGCTAAAGATTTTGTACCAAATTGAAATTGGAATAATCTTCTTTGCCAATTTCGTTGGACGATCTATATTTCTATACAACGTACAGCTATGCCCTCATATGCGGCGCAGAATCCGGTTTATCCTAATTATGCCACAAATTTACATAAACGTTTGTGTTTTAAACCACCGAAATTGAGACTGCTATGACGTGTCATTCTTGTCTACTAGACAAGTGGTTGGTTCCCACATAACCATGGAATCCCGGAAAGTCAGGTATTTCCTAACTATTAAATATAATTTCAATCCAGAAAGTATAGTCGATACATTGGTTATTGTGTATACCATGGTTTTTAGGTGAAGTTGCCCGTTGCACAATAAAAGAAAACCCCAATATGGCAGATTGGTTCCTTCTACAGGGTTTCTGAATAATATTGGTGGGGTTAGCGTTATTAATGCTCAAAACCCGACCATTATTGTTCGGATACCCTGTGTTTGGCTTCATTATGACAATATCGAAATATGTGAAATTAAAATAAAACTTATGAGTGCCTGAGTGTGGTACTTCTAATTCCACAAATTCAATCATTACCGTCCTACAGTACCAAAATGCGGGTTCTTTTTACTTTATATTGGTCGATGGGAAAACTCTAAAGGTGATGGGAAAATGCAATTTTTTCATGGGAAACCTGGGAAAGTCAGGAGATTTGATGCTACTAAAGCCGGAAGGCATTAAATTTCAGTTGACCCCTGTTATCAAACAAAAGTTTATTTTTCAACAAGTGGCTATTTTAGGAGTTTAATCTTCATCGATGTTGCCCAAAACAGTTTCGAGATTATTTGCTTAATGATTTCCTCATATCGCTTTGAACACAACCAAACACGTGATGTTTGCTGTTGACATCAAAATATAAGTACGTGAATTGTACTTTGTCAAGAGAAACGGTCTTCTGTTTGTTAAGATTCCAATGCGTAAACCAGCAAGTTCCTATGCATCATTCAGATATGCCTTAAAATGGCATCTAGGCTTAGTGCGTTGTTTGCCCATTCTGCAAAATTTATCGTGGGATTCCAACAACAGCACAATGCCCCGTTTATCTTGTTGTCGGAATAATGGCGCACAAAGGTTTGCATGGGATTTCGTTTGCACAGTGCACATGCCGAGGACAAAATTCCCGTTGTGTAATCAGCATTTTAAAATTTGCTTTACTTTACTGCTAGACTAGGTTGCCTCGCTGTTGATTTATTTGTCGTGTCTGTTGATCCATTTTTGTCCATGGTTGCAGGGGGCACGTGATATGGCATACTTTGCCCGAATTTGCATTAAGCCAACAATACGACGTTCGCTTATTCCATTAAGGAATTATGGCACGCATTAATTGAAGTGTTCAATAACGCAGCTTTTATTATTATTCCATTGAAAATGCACGCTGTGATCGATCGGGGCATTTGCAAAAGACGACCACTTAGTCGATTTTGGCTCCACGAACAAAAAGATGGCTCGCTGTTGATCCAAGTGAGACGATATGAAATTCATCTGCGATGCATTTTCCATAACTTGTTTAGCAAATCGCTGGGCTTTTTTGCCTATTTGCACTGCGTCGGGCTTTTACGCCATGGCAGTATTTGCTCGAGCCTCATAAGACGTCTAAAATAACGGAATGAATTTCATATTCATCGCTGAAGTTTCCATCAGCAAACATGCATGGCAGCTAAAAGTGTGTGGGATGGATGCTATATGAAATTGAGTGCATTCGTCTGATTATGCACGTTTGAAAACAGAATTAGCGTCCTCCATCGAAAAAATACATTGGAATCTGCTTGAGATGAAATAGAAGTTTTTTCGTCATTAAATTTCTTATATCTAAAGGATGAAAAGTGAATCATCTGTAGGATACGCGTTTACCAGGGTATCTGGTCGTCGGAAAAACTTGGAAAAGTTAGGGTGAAAAATACTATTTTTTGGGGATTTTTAACCTTTTTTGTCTTACTTTTTAGAGCATTTGTCTTACCGAAACAAGGTGGAATCTGACAATTTCGTGAAGTTACTGGAAAATTTGTTGTGGAACATCAATACCCCTTTGGAAATTAAGGCTGTGACAACGAATAGTCGATCCTGTTCCACCATAGACATATTGGAAAATTGGCTTCTCCTAATTGCTCGTAGGCTGGTAATGATCGCCTGCCGGTTGGGCAGCTAGTAAATGAAGAAATTGCATTATTAGCTTGGATTGGTTTATGCACACAAAAATACAAAAATAATTGCGACAGTTAATTGGACAGGTATCATTTTTCTGCAGAATACTAGACAACTAGAGTTGAAATATAAATAGTTTTTACACAGTTGGAGCAGGCACTATTCTGTAGTATTTCAGAAGTCGATGCTTGCAAAATTTCTTTTGATACATTAAAATCTTTAAAGAGACATTCATGTCAATATATGCAGCATGAAAAAGGAATGATGATGATAAAGTGGTGGCCAGGCTAAACGCATGATTTGGCATTTCGTTTTATGTGAAAATGCATTAGATCCGTAAAAGTTTGTTTTATATTGTCTGAGAGCATGAGGCACCATGGTTTTTTCTACCAATTGAGAGGAAAAATTCACGTAATACAGTACGTACACGTACATGTATTTATATGATGGGAAGGATGGTAAACACCATAACATGTTAACCTGTCCTACAACATAACGTTTGAAATGGCACAGAAAAGTAAGCAAGACATTGCTTAGGCTTGAGGGTGTACTGCTCCATCGCATCGAAAACTCCGCCATGGAAATCGTCAAGTTTATGTTCACACTAAGAAAATAGTAGGTTAATTATAGGAGCCATGCTTGATTACGAATGGAGGGGAAGATGATGATATTCAGGCCATGCATAAATGTTATCCTTGAATTTCTTTAATTTCAAGCATGAAAGCGTACGTTGCTTTGTGGTCTCCGTCGCGTTGAGCCGCACTTTCTGCTTAATTGCCTGTATGGAACTTAGTATATTATTGTAATTAATTAATCAGGGAAGTGGCCTTTCATGATGTATGAAAGAATCTTCGATGGAAAACACATGGCTCTTAGCAGAATGCATATGCAGTACCAATAACTAACGTAACTTTAACTAGGAAAGTTGGTCTATGGCAGTTGCTGGGACATTTCGTTTTCTCAAATAAAACTGAATTACATTTGCCGCCAATACTTAGCACAGGGACTCCCTGTGATTAACAAGGTACGTTTACGATTATTTTGAATTAGGTTCCCACCTGGTATCCATTGTTAACTGTACACCTGCCTTCTTTATTAATGAGTCATAAAACAGCGTGTTGAAATTACGTCGACATTTCCTCATTAAATCTCCGAGAAATATTTGCTGTTCACTCATTGGTCCATTGGAATTTCCATTGCTGAATTTGCTTAACATTCTTCCTGATATGCCCAACAGCCATTTTTCTTTATCTACTAACAAACTTATTATCAATAGCGAGTTTGCGATGCTGATACTTTACCATATACATGTACATGTACATCATTCTCTTGGGGTTGAAAAGTATGGAAAAGGTTGTGGTCAAATTGACCGGTGGGGGAAGTACAGCCTGCACTGGTAGCAACATTTTAATTATTATAATCAGTTCGAACAACATCCAAAACTCGAATTGTCGTCAACGCAACAGTTAGCATATCGGGTGAACTTCGTTATAGTTCCTGCTCCATAATACTGCAGACACCATTAGAAAGTGGGCTTCTCCTAACGTCTCCAAGGCTGGCAGGGATTGTGTGTCGGTCAGGGCAGCTAAATCAGCCAGTACATTGTTAGGTTAATATAATTTAGATAAATCACAAAAAATAAGGATAAAGTCCGACAGCTATGACATGCTATTCTTGAATACTAGACAAGTAAAGCTAAAAGTATGCTGTAGGTGCATATTTGGAGCAGGGACTATACTGAAGTTGAGATAGAAAAACCGCCATAGATATCACTGTCCAAAGACATGCACGAGTAGTATAGGAAATTAGGGTAAGCCATCATCCTTCATAATGGAATGTTTATGCACTTTCTACATGTTGCAAGATTTTTGAGTTCGCTTTCAAATTTTTCTAAAGTTAAAAAGTTGTCGACAGTGAGAAATGGAAATTTGATATATTAATAAGTGTGCCAAAAAATTCAGAATAAATTCCGACAGCTATGACAGGTGCCATTCTTGTATGCTGGAGAAGTAGAGCTGAAATACAGTATCATGTGCACATTTGGAGCAGGGACTATACCGAAGTTTATCCAGAAAAACCACCATAGACATCACTGTCTGAAGGCACACACGAGTTGTATAGGAAATTAGGACAAGCCATCACCCATCATAATAAAATGTCTATGCACTTTCCACATGTTGCAAGATTTTTAAGTTTTTGCAGATTTTTCTAAAGTTAAAAAGTTATCGAAAGTGAGCCAGAAATGGAAATGTGGTAAAACGTGAGCCAGAAATGACTTTTCATAATGCTACTTGCACGTGGATTTATTGATTTCTAACTTTAACTGGACGATGGTATTTTTCTGCACGCCTTAATTCTTCAGCTCCAATCGATAACTGGGCCAGCAACAAAATTAAGACATCCACTATAGAGGCTCTGTAATATTCGATTGTCATTTCCACCGATATACTCGTTCATGTAGACCGGGAGCGTAATTAAATGGTTTTTTTTAGTTTGCATATAGGGTTTGCGGCGCTAATGGTCTCGCCAGTTTAGGGGGTCTCATGATTTGAAAAACGATCATTATAGCGTTGTTGTTATTGTTGACTCGTTTGAAAAATGAGTTTTCGCAAATTTGAATAATGCTGCCGGGAAAGCTCTACATAATTCATGCCCCATGCATAGGTAATGGGGCCCCCACGCCACCCCAGATAGAGACGTTGTCGTCCATTTTCCCTCAACACGTGCCTTATTACGCAGCAATGGTAAACACCCCTGCTGCGTGGCGCTGCAGTAGCTGGTTGCCTGGACAAACGATGGCAGCGCCACAATCCATCATGGATCCAATTCCATGGCGCTGTGTTTGCGTGTTAAGAAGCTGGCGGGGTTTCCCAGCTCGACAGTGCTTTTCAAACAGACAGTAGGAATCTGGAAATGTGTATTTTTCCAGGTTTTAATACCTGTCGTGAAGCTCGACAATGCTAGTGAACGGTTATGAGTCCGATATTAAAATGCAGACACCGACGTTTTTGTATTGGCTTTCTGTCCGTTTCAATTTGGAAATCTACCCTATATGTTCCTCGTGTGTGTACATTGTTATGTGTCTTTGCATGTTATGGGGTGGGAACCTAATATTTGCTTGAGACTATACTAAGTTGGTCTATGCTTGGCGAATGGGTTTATGGAGAACAGAAGTATTGGAAATGTAAGAGTTGCAGTGACTTAAAACAGTCATATTGTCGATATGCAGAGGTTGTATTGAAACTGAAACACTAATTGATTGAGGTGTAACTGAGGTGACTGTGATTTGAAGAGTATGAAGGTGAAATTCAGCGTCTTTCATGACCAAAACACCAGATGTGAACAATATTGACTTTTTTCACTTCTGGATACTGGAACTCAAATGCACAGATAGATTTGTATAGCCAGTATCCCAAAATTAACTCAAATGTTCCACCAAGAAATAAGGTGCTATCTACTTAAACCCACAACTACTATCTATAGAATATCTATCAATATCCTTTCTGAACTAAAGTCACGTGCAGGACCCGACGTGAAACCCATGCTAAAAAAGTAAACCTTCAACTTGATATTCAGAACATTTTGCATGGGTTTTATTGGTCCCAAATATTTACAAACTAATATTACAGTTTCCAGTACAGAAAACTGGACAAAATATAGAATACAGAGGGGAAAATGTCATGATGACTTCCTGCATACGGTAAATACATGTACAAGCAAAATTTTGCCCTTTATTCTGTCCATCATCTGTACATACAGTAGAACCTCACTAAACTAATATTCAGTACTGGTTCCCAGGTGGTTAGTTGAAACAGGTTCTACTGTGTGTTTGTTTCACTGACCTACCCTGTATGGCAATTGGTTAATCTCTTCATCGGTATGTGTTTGAAATTCAGTCAATCTTATACAGATATTAACTTTGCTTATGCCTGCAAAAATATGCATGTGTCCGACCATAACCAATTGAAGGAAATGTGACAGTTTAAAAGCCTTGAAAATGACAAATATTCCCGGTCTTGTGGCCTTTCTAAGCTGACAGTAGTTGAACTGAACTTCTAATGAAGGCTAAATATGACTGGTGAACCTGTAGGGTGCATACTTAGTGACCAACAAAATGGAGCCAATTCACATTTTTTTCACTCGTAGTCGTGAGGTATTTTTTTATCAGCTTGTTTCTAACTTCCTTAATAATGCTGTGATTTTAATGCAATTTTTGGTTTTGCGAACTGCCAGTGTTGCTGGCAACTCATTTTCCCCAGAAACAGGTCATTGTTCACATTGAACGAATCTTCTTCCAGAGTACTGGCACTGATGCTCGAGGTCAAAAGCTTTCTATAGCTGACAGAACGTGACCTCTGGATGACGTGAAAACTGAAAAGGAACATTTTCGTTCAGAATAACGCACACTTTTGAGGTTGCCGTTATGCAGTCAGTGCATAACCTACATATGGCTCAAGTTATTTGACTCGTTGAACTTGTTTACTCTTGAGTAAATTATTGAGCTTCCGCCTTCACATCCCAGAATCATCATGGTTGTGCACCGGTGAGTTATCAATGCTAGCAGGCATATTAGGTACTGTAATGATGTTCTTGAAATCGATGGACGTTCGAGAGCACAATACACGTCAAGTGCCTGTTATTTCCTCTTATCACGTTTTCGCCGAAAATTATACTGTTACGACTAAAACAGCTAGGTTAAACAGCAAAATTACACATCTGACGATGTCACCGGATAACCGAGTTGACAAAAGGCGAATTCTTTCGACCTTTTTTGAAATACAGTGAACCACAAATTGCGGAAAATCGGTGAGAAATCCAAGAAAATGCTGGTCAATAAATTTTAAGCAAATTGCCAGTAAATCGTGAAAATATATTTAGAACATTTTAAGGAAACGTTCTTGGAATGAGCGTACAACGCACCCATACAAAAAATTCGTTCCACATTCTCCATAGTTTTATATAAAACGGCTCAACAAATTGAAAGAAACTAATTGGTCTCAAAAACAACGTATTTCGAGTGACTTTTCGAGTGTAAGGTTTATTCGAGAGAATGGAGTATATAGTTGCTAAAACGAAATGTATTCACGACATCCGAATTGCCAGACACACGTACGTTTCGAATACAAGTTTCGAAACGTTCATGTAGGCATATTATTGGCGGAAGCCTACTGTATCGAATGCATTTTTTGTTCGTTCACAATTGCCAAAAACACTTGAATGGAGTGACGTCCTTCAATAATCTTTTAATACAATCAATTGTTGCACGAAATAAAGATGTGTACCAAAATTCAGCATGCTAGAAGGACTGCAAGTCGGTTTAAAATGACTTCGCAAAGGTCCATTACAGACAGAGATGAAACGCACCAAGTTATTAGAAAGGTTGAAAATAATGGATTCTGCGTACGTTTTTTTACCTTTAATTGTTGAGAACTGCTTCGTATACATGTACATGTACTCCATTACATCTTTATGATCTTCACTTCGCCACAAGTCCGAAATTAACGTGAGATTAGAGTTATTGCTACTGCATAAACCACGGATGCACGACCACCCCACAATTACATGCGCGGAGATGTCTTATTTGTCAATCGATATTGACCACATTACGAAATATCAATTTTGCTCCATTTCAAATTATACATCCAACACAGCAACGGATCAATAACCATAACCGTTCCATCAACTTAATGTACAACTGCTCGAATAAATTAATATTGACTCTTTGGCCATTCACGCAAGGACCTCTTGGAAATTGCCTCAGAAAGGAGTTCGGGAGCTGGGGTGAGGGTGGTCCCCACCAAGAAAGGATTGTGGCATCGTTAAGAAAGACACAAACGCAGCGGAGCTTGAGCTACACCATTTTCAACTTTTCACCTTCTGCAGCAGATTGATTTTCTTTGAAATTAAATGCGATTCCAGTGAAATGTTCGATGTCATATATTCTCATTACGCCCCTTCACCCCTTCGCGCTTGAAAAGGCCCCTGGGGAGGCCATTTCGTGTTAACGGCATTCTGCTACACGTCTGGTAAACACGAGCGTGATCTGTGTAATCACGCTCTGTTCATACTCGCCGTGTTAATTATAACACGTTGTAATTAAAGGATTCGCAAATAAGTGCGCAATTCCATGAGGCGGCGCTGGCAGCAGCAGTCTTGGGAAATTGCTGTAGCAGCTGCTCTTGGCATGTATATTGGGCCATGGAGCAGAGCTTCTCAAGAACCCCATGGCCAGGGGGTGGATCATTTCAAGCTGCAATATGCCAGAAGCCGTGCTTGAGCACTTGAAGTAAACGCCATTGCCAGTGGCGTTTTAGAAAATGTTGTTGCCAGCTATTATAAGTTATCCTAGCCTGAGAATTGCGTTGTTTTCCATTGGAATGCAATAATATTGCCGAAGATAACGTCCAGGTCTTGTACTGCCTAAGATGTACTAGTACATCTGCTATTGAGTTTCTTTTTATCTGACAGGCGATGTATTGGAGCTGTTTTCAACCTACATGTACCGTTTTCTAGTTTTGAATAGAATAAATTTATATTATTGTTATTTATACAGTAGAACATCTGTAAGTTATCCACCCAAGGGACTGTTGCAAACGGGTGAACTTATGGAACGAGGCATGTATTAACACAGGATTTTATTTCGAGTACTGTATGCACTGCATGTACTTGCTGTACATTTTACAGTAATCATTCATCATTCATTAATGATTCATGAATATTCTTAATGAAATGTTGATAATACAGTACCAGTATTGCTAATATGCTACAAATTTATCCAGCAATTACAATTGTACCGGAATTTTAACGCAGAGACACTATAATGTAGCATACTTAGAAAATTCAATCTGTAAGATTAGAAAGCATATCCAGACAATTATACTACCTGTTGTGGTAATAAACAGCACAAATCTGGAATCAAATTCTGCGATGTATAATTTTTGAGTTTCCAATTAAAATGAATTTGTACTAGACGAGTAGAATTGAAATATTTGCCACTCCAAAGACGTTTGCTCAAATTTTTAAACAAAAATCACTCCAATTTTTTTTTCTGTCAATGATTATGCCATTATGCCATCACTTGCATGGGGGTTGTCTGGAAATGATGAATACTGTCATTGTAGAAAACAAAAATGTAATGCTAGTTGTTAATTTTCTTGTTTTCAACCAATACTTCAATTCAGAAAGATTTGAAAGCTTTCTCGATGCGGTTGAATGATTCCACATTAAATGAAATGTTCCAAAGTTTATTCCTCGCCTTTCGAGGCAATTAAACCTCCCCCGACAACTTTGTGCATTGCTCGGGGTCATTACAATGGCGATCAGTATTTTTGCCAGACAGCGCAAAATTGCATTCCTGTTTCGCCTTTCTTCGATCGTTGACTTGAAAGTTGCTTCGAATATTGCATGAATTGTACAGTACTCGTATGCCGAGCAACAGCTTTTTTCATTTCCAGAGTATAATGCCTCCCGTGTAACGTTAACGTTAATATCGAGAATTCTGCTGCATTGGCGTCTGCCAGAAACGAAGAGCAGAGCATGCAACCTATAATCGATTTACATTAAAAGTTATATATTGGCCAGAAAAAATGTCAGGTGGAAGATGTATTCGGTGGTAATAAATATACCAAATGGTGAGGTACGTGCAGGCGTGCACTCGTGATGTATGAGCAAATTTTCAATTCCGTGACAACGATTGTGATGGGTGCGAGCTTCTTATTTATCATCTGGAGAAGATGGTTTTGTGGTATAGAGGTTGCTCGCATGCCCTATTTTGGGTAATTCCACCAAGATGATAGTGCATTGGACCATTAGTCGCTTATTCCTGATATAATAAGTGAATTTATGTTGTTCATGAGTGCCTGGAAGGAGCTGGACATTGTCCAGCTTTCAAAGATTGTCAATGGCAAACAACACCAAGGTTCTTGCAAACGTGTCTTTCGCGACGAAAGATCAACAACTTGTACTTCGTAAACAAGTATGGCTATACCTGCCTGATTTCATGGCAGTTGCTGAGAAAGTGTGCAAATATTGGAACAAAACATTATCTGTGCGATCAAATGGCAACAATGAGGGAATTTTGAGCTTTGAAATCTAGAGCAAGCACCAGGCATTCAGGTGCAAGCTTGAATCCATTTCCAATTGAGCAGTTTGGGGGTCCATGTAGAAAACTGTTGTGTATTTAGTTACAGTTTGATGCAGTATAGTAGAACCTGTCTAAACTGATATTCTTGGGTCTGGTGCTGAAAATTAGTTTTGCGAGGTAATTAGTTTGGACAGATTGGAAACCACTTGGAAACTGCTTTTATTAGCCATAAAAATGAGGTCCCCATAAATTTGGCACCCAGGAAACTTAGACAAACGCTTAATTCCTGTTGCACCAATAAAAGTTAAGCAAAACCCAAGGTAAACCCCTAGTTACCTAAGAAAAACAATTCACCACAGAAAGTTAACCATGAGGAAGGTTAACCCAGCTGTAGGCAGGGTTAACATAAGGTTTGTAATAAAAATGGAGGATGAGTAAGTGGGGTCGACCATTTTGGTTTCAATGAAATATTCCCATGCAGAATACATACATGTAGGCTGCAACAGTTTAGCTAGAGGTTTACTAACGTTGTGTTAAATATCATTGTCGTAAAATGGTGCAACACAAATATAGTAATTAACCCTCAGGTTAACTTGCGGTTATTAGTAAACCCAGGTAGGTTATCTAGCCGTTCATTTAACCTACAGTGGTGCAATTGGGCCTTAGGGCGCCAAATTTTGCTGGCTCATGCATTTGAAGAAAACTTTGATGTTTTTAGCTCCGCGTTTGATGTTTTTGTCGAATTTCCTTCATTGTGGGGCCAAGGAAAACCAAGACAGAAATTTCTGAATACCACTGTTATTGAGGTTCATCAGATTTAACGTGGGTCCCATGTCGCGTCATTAGTTTAGACAGGACGTTACTTTAGACAGTATTTATTTAGCCTTTACTGCATGGCGGTGGCTGAGGATGCAAATTCTTCATAGTTTGATAAATATGGCGTTTAATTTGCGTGGAATGGTGTCAGGGCCCGATTTTGCGCCCCAAACGCCCGTCGCACCCCCTTGTGGAGACGTGGATAAATGAGTGTCACACGCGTGCATTTGTTGCGGCGAAGGCAAATGAAGTTGTATCTGCAAAATAAGATTATGGATTGACCCCAGGCTTAATCACCTAATTTATTTTCGAGTCGGTTGCAGCGCCCTCATTTGTCTTCGCACTTGCTGTGTCCCTGACAACGACGACATTTGAATGGCAAAATTGACAAACAACTGATATGGTTGACAGGAGGGGTGGTGGGCTATGTCCGTCCAATTCGAATTAAATTCCGTTTCCGGTGACGCCGATTGGCCATCGACTTAAGTCGTCTGTTTGTCAAAATAAATGATTTCTTATCTGGTTGTCCAAAACACAGTCGTACATTTATGGACTGTTTGCCAATGTAGGGAGGAAGGACAGTGCTAGAGCTGTTCAAGACACGCTGTATTGATTTTCAATGTAAATAGGACGAAAGGAAATTGTGGGGCTGTGGGCTGATGGTGTGCAATGGAACGGAATGTGGTGTAAAAGCTTCAAAATATGCATGAAAGAAAAACTTGCTTTAGTCGAAAATGATGACCAGAGCTTCTGGCTTACCTGCTTACCACCTGTACCGTAGGCTCTATAGCGTCTCCACGCAATTGAGCACGTGTGGTCATAGCAGTTTTAATGCAAATGAATGTTCGAAGAATGACTTTCTGGAGTTGAACTTGAAGGTAAAGAAATTAAAGAATGGCTTTGAGATGATCTTGCCACGTAGCAGATCAAACGCAACTCCCCACAATCAGACTTACCACAGAAAAAATAATAGTATGACGTTTGCCAATGTAAGGAACGCTATATTTATTGCTTATTGTACAGTTTGTGTAAACAGGAGATACATGTACATTAGAACACAAATTGTCATAAGGGAACAGCAAATTTAATTGCCAATTTTATTACTAATTTTTGTTCACAGAAATGCTGGTCATCTCTTGATTTTTGTGCTTATCGATAACAGGCTTTCCCTGACTTTTCCAGGTCTTTCCAATTCCTTGACTTTTCCACGTCTTTCCAATTGCCTGACTTTTCCTCGTCTTTCCAACTCCTAACTTTTCCAGGTCTTTTCAATTCCATGACAACACCAGGTTTTCCAGGTCTAGGTGAACCCTGTATACAAGCGTGACACCTACCCTAGATGTCCCAAGTTATCCTTATTTTTTGTTTAACCCACGGTAATTTCTCCTAAAAGCGTAATTTCTTTTAGCTATCCATTGTTCAGGCAATCAGGGTCAGCCTGCGAGCCGTTAGGAGAAGCCCACTTTCTCATTAGATCTATGGCGGAGCAGGACATGCTAAATCTACACTTGACTCAGACTCAAGTACTGCTGAAATACACTGTTAGCTCCGAGCAGCTGTGGTAGTACATGTATACGGGAGCTGGAAACCAGAGTTTACCCCAAACTGCGCTTGTCAATTGGTTGTTTACAGCTGGGGTTGGCCATTAACGTCATTTCTGGCCTGACGTCACGTCAGACGTCAGACATCCAAATTGTCACGGGCATGTAACTTCTTCCACCCACTCCCCCGTATATTAACCGTTGTAAAGCGTATATCAGCGTAAAGTATATTACGATGTTAATTGTAAAGTGGTCGCCTGTATTTGTTCATCTGCTGAATAATTCAGCAGCGCCACTCAGTGTCCTGTTTAATTTCGCGTAGGAATGAAATTAAAACGGACGTGTCCGTCGACGCTTGGGCTAATAGACTCGAGTGATGAGTCTCTGAGGAGTTTTCAAATTTCTTGACAGCAGCGACGGCGGCAACATTAACGCCACTTAATAATTCATGCTTTTATGGACAAGAGCTTGTTTCAGGCGGCCTAATTAAGGCCGCCGCAACGGAACAATAATTATTTTTTGAAAGTGCTTCGCTTAGGATCATTCCGAAATGCTCGTTTATTGTTTTTTGAAAAATGGCAGCTTTTTGTTTTTTTCTCTTCCAACGACAGCGGACGGCAATGTGTATTATGCATGCTTCGAGGTTGTAATGTTTATGAAGTGCCTGTACGCACGGCACTTCGCATGTCCAAATCCAATCTGGATTCGCTGCAGCTGCCCACAGTTTTACGATTTTGCCAATGGACCCGTGCGACGGTTCAAGATGGGAAATTGCGACGCCTACTTGCGGTTCCGCCCGCGCTCCCCCGCGCCAATACGGTTTAATTAGGCATTCGTGGCGTGACGGTGATAAGACGTACTTGTACATGAATCGGTATAAGGGCTGTTCCGAAACTGGGTTCCAGCTCCCTGGCTACATGGGGTGTGGCCTAG
>JAQGAF010001435.1:0-31044 GCA_034687865.1 Kryphioiulus occultus
GGCCAATAGCTATCAATGGCTTGTAAAATCATACCCATCAATTGAATTTGGATGCACGTCATTTAATAACATTTAAAATAATTCAAAACAATTATAGTCATTTCCAGACAATTGGCAATCTGAATTGTTTTCTAATGATTTATTTACTTGGGATGAACCTCTCCACACACAGTATTTAGGCTGACTACATACTAAGTTCAATTCCAAATTTCAAATTGAAATTGCCTAATTGTTTCTGCCTCATCCTGTAATTTCCGAAGGTTTCTTGAGATTATAATGTCCTACAATACAAATATTTCTGTTATACAGCCAAAAAACGACTAGATATTTAGACGTTTTCTCAGAATTTGCCCGTACTTATGCTATTCAAACAGGACACTTTAGCATCTGTTACAGTATTACTTAACATGCAAATTTTAATGTTCAACATCCATCTTGTTCCTCTAGGGCATTGTTGAGCATTGGAACTGATGTTTTGGTTATACTGTGTATATCTTTAGCTAACTGAAATTTTATCTGAAATCAGCGATATATTTACATGTATGTGATAATCATCGAAAAAGTACGGCAATATTTCTCCGAATTATCGGATTACGAGTCTGGAAGGAGATGATGAATCTTTCCAGTTTCCAAGGACAGAGTTTGCAAGTCGTAATCATTTTCATCTTGAGCAACACAAATTTTACATATTCTTGTCAGCCATAAAATATGCATTGCATTCGAAATTCTGTAAAAAGTAGGTCCCGCTGTTTACATTTTTCTGAATATTTTGAATTTTTCCATTTTACTGCCAAATTAAAAACGGTGGGTGCTGCAGAGCGAGAAAATTCAATTTCGATGAAAACCGACAATGGCAGATAACTAAATTAGAAATTCAAACAAACAGCTTCGTGCATTCAAAATCTAATACGAAAACAGGAGATAATAGAGCGCTTTTTCGACGAAAACATAAAGAGATGCATGTTTGCAGGAGTCCAAAACATTTCGAAAAACATTCACTACAACGCATTGTGCAATTCTGGTGCAAACAAATGGAAAAAAAACTTTCAAATTTCCTGCTGGGAATCGGCCTAGCATGCATATCATATTCTTCAAAATCCAATTTAACCAAGCGTTTTTAAGATTTCTCAGCTACTGAATTCTTAGCTCATGCAAACACAAGGTGGGGCAGATTTCTCACTGAATTCAGTTTTCTTATGCACAAGGATGTTTCTGCATATTTAAGGAGGTATGGTTTATCCATTAATTCTGTACATCTTCGTTGTCAAATTCTTGTTCAAGTCATGTTTACAGACTTCAGTGGCAACAGTGGGAAGTCAAGGACTTTCATATTTAAGAACTTTTGGAAAGTTGAAGAAGTCACACATACTGCTTCACATGCAGTCCCGCAAAACCAATGGTATTAAATTACTGATAGTAGGGTACAGAGTTGAATTGAATTTAAGTCCCAATATAATGAAGTCCCTTAAATCCGGGGTTATCCCCGAAGTCCTAACTTTGTGAATGAGGCTGCCTCATTCCAGACTTCAATGACTTCAGTGGGGCCTCAAGAACTTCACTGGGACTTCAAAGACTTCATTAGGACTTTAATGATTTCATTGGGACTACAAAGACTTCATTGGGACTACAGAAACTTCCTTGAGGCTTCAAGGACTTCATTGGAGCTTATAGGACTTCATCAGGGACTTCAGTGGTGCATAAGGGACTTCCGTGAGGATTAAATCAATAACTTAAGCGAGAGTGGAAATCTAACAAATACAGCGGGGCTTTAATGACTTCATTGTGACTTCAATTGGGCGTCAGAGAAAACAATGGACTCGAACGATTTCAGTGAAATCTCAAAGACAAAGCTGTCTCAAATATTGAACTTCAGTAGGATTTCAAGGACCTCAGCGATACTTCATTCAACGACTTCAGATGGACTTCAAAGACTTCATTTAGACTACAAAAACTTCCTTGGGGCTTCAAGGAATTCATTGAAGCTTAAAAGACTTCATTGGGGCATCATGGACTTCAGTGAGGATTCAATCAATAACTTAAGTGAGATTTTAACGAATTGAGCGGAAATCCAACAACTCCAGCAGGGCTTCAATTTCTTCATTGTGACTTCAGTGGGGCTTAAATGATTTCATTGGGACTTCAGCTGGGCGTCATAGACATCAATAGACTCCAACGACGTCAGTGAAATATCAAGACAAAATTGACTCAAATATTTAACTTCAGTGGGATTTCAACGACCTCAGCGAGACTTCATTCAACGACTTCAGATGGACTTCAACGACTTCATTGGGACTATAAAGACTTAGGTGGGACTACAATGCCTTCATTGGGACTACAACGCCTTCATTGGGACCACAACGCCTTCATTGGGCAGCTCCAACGACTTCATTGCGACTCCAACGACTTCACTGGGACTCCAACGATTTTAGAAGTTTTCAACTTCAGTGTATTGGACTTCAGCTATTCCATGGGGACTCCAACGACTTTATTGCTACTCCAACGACTTTATTGCGACTCCAGCGACTTCATTGCGACTCCAACAACTTTATATGGACTTCAACAACTTCACTGGGATTCCAAACTCCAACGACTTCAGTGGGACTCCAACGATTTTAGAGGTTTTAAACTGCAGTGTATTGGACTTCAGCTATTCCACGGGGACTCCAACGTCTTTAATGGAACTTCAATGTCAGTGGGACAATAGACTTCTCAGTGGGACTTGAATGACTTCACACACTTTCCATCATCGAAAGCTGTAGATAATGGCCCAATGGCGTCCAAGACTTCAGTGGAACTTCAACCAATTTCCGATTTTGTGAACCCTTGACCTCCCCACCCTTCACTTAACATGGGACGTCGTTTGTCAATCTGTCAATATCTGAATTCTCTGATGATAATCCATGCAAGCATTCCAAAATAACCATGTTTCGTCCCCCATTACATTACCAAGCCGCATGGAAATCGGATTTTCGAGTAAATTCGGTCTAATTTCGTTGCTTCCAAACCTCGTAATTTTCGCGCAAATTCGCCCTAATTTCATTAGCTGCGGATTGCGGAAAGGAAAAAAAAAAACCGCGATCCAGAAATCGACGTTCATGCAAAAATTCGCAGATCTTAACGATAATTTCAATAATTGACGCGGATGCGCAAAGTGTTGAGCAAACGTTGGTCCCACAAACGATTGCCAGAAATTTAATTAGCGCAAATTCGGAATAACGAAAAAGAAAAAAAACCGCATTTACTGCTCGAATTACGCCTAATTCCTGAGGATACCAGCAGTTTTGTGAGCTTGGCAAATTAGCAGCAGGCTCTGACACGCAGGGATTTGCCTGCGAAAATCTCATTAGATCTTCTCATTTATTTATCGAATAGGGGCGCCATGGCGTAAACTTTTTTGGGCGTAGAAAACTCTTTAAATTCCAATAAAGCGGGCGCAATTAATTTCAATTAGACAGCTAATGTTGTTTACCAGCTCGTCCTAAGTAAGTACACTTATTAAAATTCGTGCTTCGAAGCCCATCCATTGAGCTGGGGTGTCAGTCGCGAATCGCTGGGGAAATTCCCCATTCATCAGGAGGAGTAAGATGGCGGCTGATAATTACAACATTTTTGTTGAAAAAGGGGATTGGGGCCTCCACGCTCCAACGCCTTTGCAATTCTCGTTAAAAAATGCCTCAACTTCCATTGAGTGCTTTTGTTTACGACTTTAATTGCCTTTGCTAGCTCTGCACCATGATTGGGGAGAACCAGACAATGGCACTTCTTCAGGCCATGTTACTGCCTGAAACGGAAAGTTTTAAAAAATTTGAAACTTTTTTGGCCCAGTCCAAAATTTACGTGACACGAGCTGTGAAACCAAGTGAATGTGGTCGAAAGTTATTTTGTGTAACATTTACACAATTTCATATGCGCCAAAAAGCTTATCGATGGAATACTTGCAAAACCTCGTAATTCCAATTTTTCAAATTTAACAGGAAGGTAAATAAAATATCTGCTTTTAAAACATATAGACTTCAGCGTTGGAGGACGATTGGAGGGCGCTGTAATCGTCACAACCACATGTTTTTGTACACAAATGTGAGGGAAGTTCAAACGAACACTATGGTTGCAATAGCTAATTTCCCGAAAAATCAGACTTATGAGGGTTTGCAGGTACATGTATACCATCGTTATGCTCAAAAGGTTTGGGGCACATTGATGTTACCCAAACAAGGCCATCTCCACTGCATTTTAGCAAACAATTTCCAGAGAAAAATGTCTGTCTCTAAAGGAACCTAGTGTGGAAATGCGAACACTGTCAGGGATTCGAAATAGATTGCAATCAAATGTATTCATCACATTAAGAGGCATTTCGGCAAAATTTTCCAATGAAAATTCCTGATAAGTTCATCACTTATGAAAAACAGATAGCAAAAAGTTTGAAAAATTTGACCAAGCTTGCAATCAAGACTGCAATCAAATGCATTGAAAACATAACAGGCATTCTTGCAAAACATTCATACAGGGAATGTTCTTGATAACTCGTAACATATGACAAAACTGACAACAACATATGCCAATCTGAAAACAGAACTTTTGAAAAATTTAGACAATGATCAATAATGCAATCAAATGCAACTAACGACATTCATGTAACTGACATGTATGCTAAACTGAAACATTATCCAATGTAATCAAGCTTGCAATCAAAAATGCAATCAGGTGCATCTGAATCGCGGATATGCGATCGAATGCATTGAAAACATTAGAGCTATTTTAATAATTTCCTATCTTTTGACAAAACTGACAATATACTGTACATGTACATGTATCTTATGCCAAACTGATGACATAAGTTACCAATCAATAATGCAATCAAAACATTAGAGGTATTCTGGCAAAACTTGGGAATCTTCCTGAGAAACGAACTAGAAGATCTAGGGAAAGTTTCTGGTACTATAGGTACTATAGGTACTATGGTTTCTGGTTTCGTAGCTATAAAGGCAAAACTGCTAAATTTGATCAAGTTTGCAAATGCAATCAATGTACATGTACAAATCAATGTCGTTCACAGTTTTGATGTGAATGATGGATTCGCAAAACAATGCAGTCAAACGTATTCTGAATATTATAAGCATTCCAGCACCACTTCCATTAAGAAAGATGCTGATAATTCTGCAACTTAAGGCAAAACAAATGACAAAACTACTGACAAATTTGATCAAGCTTAGCATGCAATCACAAGCAACGCGTTTTGCCAAATCCGCGTGGCTTGGTATAAAATCAGTTTTAACCCCAATTAATTTTAAGCCATATAATGGTGAACCTGGCATTAATTTAGTTGCTGAGCAAATGAGCTAGAGATTAGTCCATGAGAGAAGCCCATGAGGCCTTCCGGCATATCCCACGTCATGGGTTTACACATTTGGCCAACATATTGATTCATTGACCAACGCTGCTGCTGCTTCTGGTTAGTGCATAATCCATTCGGAAAGTGCTCATGCAGTCACGTCCAGCATTAAATGCCAAATTGAAGCACCACTTGAGGATGATCAAATTGGCGCATGGACCAATGACCAAAAAAATGCGGAAATGCAGAATACGCAATCAGTGTTTTTACGAGAAAAAAATGTTTGACCCTTGACCCTTTCCAATTTACATAATGGAGTAGGAATATATGATTACCTACTGCTTTCATCCACTGGACTGTCGGCAAGGGGAATCCTTCCACCTGGCAGTTGAGCACCACCTTGTTACCGGACATGACATCGACGTCTTCCGGTTCCACGACCCAACGGGGAGGGACTGGAACGGAAACGGAAATTTTGAGGTCAATGAGCTGAGTGCTGGCTAAGTCAAATATGTTAGTTTGGCTTCATCTTCTATGTCATCTTTCTCGATTTTCGACAATTATTGAACAAATCGAAAAAGTTAATTCAGAAAACAATGGATCTCTTGAATCTCACAGAATGCTGGGAATTTATTTTTATAGTGTTGATAATTTTGCAAAACTTATTTCGGAGTATACTCTTGCTTTAAACATTAGACAGTTAGAGAAATTTCGTACGAAAAGTTATGTTTTGACGTCATTTCCTGGGTCAAAAACGTGTTTTCGGAGAAATGGTTCGAAAACTACACATTTCACACTACACATCCTAACTTCACAACTACACATCCTTCATAACTACACATGATATGACTTCGTACGAAATGTGTACTCACACGAAATAGCCGAAAAGAAAAGGTGCGCATGCGTTGAAAACATTGTGATCACGGCAATGGGGACTTTCGTAAAATAAATCCCTTTTGATGGTTATTCTTTACCAATAGGGATATAGCAGAACTATATGTATGGTTACACATCTTTATTAGTGATTTGGGGTATTTTCGTACGAAATTTCCCTAACTGTTTTTACGAAGAACGATAAAGGGAATGTACTTACGTAATGTGATTTCGTACGAAATTTCTCTAACTGTTTATTATTATGACTGCTGATTTTATTGACCATAATGCATAGAATGAGCGCCAATGCTTAGCTTTTTTAAAAAAAAATATTTTTGTAATTTATAAATTCCGAAGATTATTTACGCACAAAAATTTAAATTGACAAAAATAACCTTCGTTCGAAAAATTAGAATTCAGACGCTTTCGATTTTGGATTTTTCCCAAATTAATTTATTATTCATAAATAAAAGGTGGAATTTATAAATTAAAAAACGACCCATTTTATACAGTGAATGTTGATGATAAATCCACTACATTTGGCAGTTTTAGTAATTTTTAGGCAAGAGTATGTTCAGACATACCGGTATACTTCAGGAATAAGTATTGGATATCCAGGTTGATCATAAAATCCTCACTCATTATAAAATACATTTTCAAAAAACTGCTACAGTTGTAAGGCTTTTTGGAAAAAATGCAGTAGAACTAAATTATTTATTTAACGTATTTGTTTGACAGGCGGCACTGTAATAGTTTTAATCGAAAATGGCATCTTATTGTGTACAAAAATACTCAAGAAGGCCGCTGATATAAAGTGATCAAATCGTGAAATTTCTGAAGCTAGTACGGCCAGCTAACAACATAGTGATGTTCTAGTGTGGAAATCTCTTCTAAATTTACTTTTCAATTAAAATCGCGCTTAACAATAATCGATGTTTTGGCATCATGATAAACTGCACCAGAAAACACAATAGCTTCCTGTATTGACGCCATTTTCGATTCTTGCGACTACAGCGCCGCCTGCTGGCCATCTCTGTGAACCAACACATGAAATATAAACTAGTTATACGCTTTTAAAAACGTTGATCATTGCACCTAACCGTGTTTTTTAAATATTAATGTTTGTGATGAGTTTGGATTTTAAGATCATCCTGAATTTGTTGCGGACCTAATCGATTGCAGCGCCACATACCGTTCACAATGAGCTGCGCTGTGTGATTGGCTGATCCAGCAGGATTGTTGGCGATGCATGTGTAGTTGCCATTGTGCCTGGAAGTGACGCTGTTGATGGTGAGCACAACCGAGAATTCGTCGAATGTACGGACGGTGACCCCGAGGTCAGGGGTGATGAGGCGGCCATCTTTGATCCAGGTGAAAGTCAGCGGAAGGTCGCCCCTGGTGACGACGCACGTGATGCGGGCCAACATGCCCTCCAGGACGAAATCGCCCATGAAGGAGAAAGGGATGACGTGCGGAGGAACTGAAGAAAACGAAAAGAAAAATCGGAAAATCTTATCTCGTAGTTCAGAATCTGATTAGCGAATTGCCTATGGGGCCCTTCGTGAAAAACCTTCTTCCAATGAACTTGCATCTCCAGATGCTTGCAAAAGCTTCGCAAAACAATCTGGCACATCTTGTTGCATCTTCTCATCCCAGCCCTAAGATTGGATACGCTACGGAATAGTCCCTGCACCAAATGTGCGCGCAATTTGTACATGTATATTTCAACCCTAATTGCCTATTAGGCAAGAATTATATCTGACATAGTTGTCACAATTTATCCTCTCTAAGGATAGCAGGCAATTTCCAAGTTTTGAAATTTAGGATTTTTAGGACTTTTTTTAGGATTTTTTCAAGCAGTACAATGTTTAGAATGAAGAATTTCAATCTGTTACAATGCAATATTAAAAGAACAGAGGTACTTTATCAAGGTTGTCAGCATTTAACTGAGCACATGTACTCCGACAACACAATGTACAGGGTGTTTTAGGACTTTTTTAATATTTAGTACTTTTCTTAGTACCCTGTCTTTATGCTTTACCTTTTTTACCGGTTTTAACGTTTTTTGTGTTTATCGTAACCTAGCCTAATATAACTATCGTAAAATGTCATTTGTTTAGCTGCCCTAACCACAGATAATCATTTCCTGTGGTTAGGAGAAGCCCACTTCTTCATAGTGTCTAAGCTGTAGCAGGGCAGCAGAAGAGACTATTCCATAGAACCGCCAATTGCTTTGTTTTATATTTCGTGATGTTTTGTGGTGTAATTTTTAAAAAAATCATTCAATTAAAAATGTTTTGGTCATTGTGTTCACATCGTTTACTGGGATATGAAAATTACGCTTTCATGACGTCATAATACTTGAACGTCCCATAACTGCAGGAATGTTAAGCATTTTCTACCTAGAACAACTAATGCAATTCAAGTATTTCTAAAAATGAAATCCCACCATTTTAGCACATCTCAACTACATATAAAAATCAAGATAAATTTGTAAACTTATTCAGCTAAATTCAAGCCTCAAAAAGTATTGTGATTATAATTAAAAGTACGAGGTATGATTATAAAAATTAATATTAGTCATAGTCAGTGAGGGTGGAAGTGGGTTGGGGTATATCCACATATACAATTTACATGCATAAGGTGGCTATTACTTCATATGGGTATACGCCAAAATCACTGTTAAATATAGTGTGTAACAAATTAAGGCAATGCTTTTGGAAAATGGATTAGTATGCAATAAGACTCTTGAAAAAAACTTACATTTTGGCGTACATGCCTTGCATAACGTAAATTTGAGCAGTTGTCCAAACGTAATGCATTGTGGGCCACAGTTCACGATTTCGAATGTATATTTTTAAAAGTTTAAAGCGGTTAATTACTCATGAAAGGAGTGACTTTGCTCCGTCAACTTTAAATGACATTAAATGTCAGGTGAACAGAAGATATGTGCCAATAATTTCATTATGGTCGAAAACAGATAGAGACGAAACAGGTTATTTTAATATAAAAAAGGTTGTAATAAAAATAAGAGCAAACGTATGGTTCGGAGTTCCATAAGTGAATTGGAATGACAAGTTCAATCACCACAGCATTTTTGTTGAAAGATTTCCCTTCAGCAATTAAGTTTCCCAAAGTTACTTCAAAAAAAATACCACGTTAAGCCGGTGAAGGAGTTAAGTTCAGAGTTAAATTTCTCATGTTATCATCATGTTATCCTCGTGTTACATTTTATTTTATACTAGGTTTTTTAAAAACACGCAAATCAATAAAAAATGAACTTACCAGTTATTCAGCAGACCTTACTCGAGTGCATGATAGACAGAAATATCATCAATTTATGCAGATAATTTTTTATTTACAATTTACTTCGTTCCGATTTGAATTACTTTTCATGTGTCGTTCTTTTTTCGTCGTAACCATGACAACGGCTCGTTCGATTGGTTGGTTCTAATACTAAAGTACGCACTGCTGAATAACTGGTAAGATAATTTTTCACTCTATAGCGCGTTTTAAAAAATAAATCTAGATCGGATGTGAATTCCAGGTTTGATCTAGATTAAAGAATTCATGGTCGAAACGATAGTCTTCTAGAACGATGCTTTTAGGGTGCCAATGCAGGTGCCATTTCCTATTGCTGAATGTTCTGGAAATGTTGAGTGGCAACACTGCCTTACGTCATGCCGGCATATGGTCCAACCGAGTTATAAAGAAGTTTCAAACGCATTGAGAACGTCTCCACTACAACATCCAATCTAGATTGGATGTTGAGGGTATAAGCTTACTACCACGTAGCAATTTGCCTGTGACTACATGTAGGTGGCAGCACCATAGCACCACCATCTCCTGAAATGAACTAGCTGCAGCTTTGGAAGTTCCCCAGTGATATGCACCAACAGGAAAGAAGGGGAATGGGGGCACTTTATGTTCAATAAGGGAACATCCCATCCCCAGCAAATTCGCGCGACACAGCGCCCTCTACTCACCCAAGATCATTACCTCGAAGTCCCTGGCGGCCGTCTGTCCGTCCCCGTTGCGGACCTTGCACGTGTACTTGCCAGCGTCCAGCGTCCTCTGGACACTCTTGACCTGCAGGGTGCCGTTGGGGAAGACCACCTGGTGGTGACTGATGGGAAGCTCACGTCCCCCTAAATGAAAAAAAAAGACAGACGACAAAGTCTAAATTGCGCTTTCAAATCGACTGAAATTCAGTTGCGGAAGCCGCGACACGACTGGGACTCCCAGCGGTCAAGTCAGCCATTTGTCAGAACCGGAAGCGGTGCCCAGGGACCCTCATTAACACAGTTTTCCGGAAATAAAAATGGCCGCCATTTATAATGCAGATTATCCGTCGCAAAGACATGCCGTTTGTCATGCGGATGTCGAGGGGGTATTTCCGACTCCGAAACGACCCCCCAGGAAATGTCTGACTAAAAACAGAAAAAAGAACACCCAAAAAAATGGCTTTTTGAGAGAGCTTTCGAAGTGGACGCATAATTCACAAGGGGTTGCTGGTCACACAGGAAATACGCCTCGTGTATCATTTTTCGCTGATGGCTCGCTTGTTGGTAAAATTTCATGAGAGGTTTCCAGCAATAATGGACTTTAAGTAAATTTAAAACAGTTGGGATAAAGGAAACATTTTTCGAGTAAAAAAATGCTCGTGTGCGAAATTTCATAAAACAATTGGAATGACACAAATTACACGTAAGCAAGATCTCAAAATGAGCCCAATGTACTAAAAAATCGAATAAAATTTCCAAAACTGAGTAAAGAAATCTCAGTTCAATATTACCAGTACAACTAGTTGTCATGAAGTTGTTTCCAATAACAATGTGTTTCAAAAAAGCGCATGTTTTCGTAAAAAAACTTATTTACTAGGAAATAGAACAAAATTTCGAAAACTTGGTAAAGAAATCTCAATTCATGGCCAGCACAAATTGTTTTCTGAATCTAAAGTTTTGGTCAGTTCATAAAAATGTCATAATGTTACCAAAAATAACAGGTTTTAAGAATAAATTTAAAAATAGTAATAACGAAGGGGTAATTAAAGGCACGTTTTGAAAAAAAATAACGCTGTAGGGGGAAATTTCATAAAACAAGTTGAATGAAACAAATTAAGTAATGGTTTTTTCATGATAGTGCAACACCTTAATTAAAAAAAAAATTCCCATGGAAATCCGTTCAAATTGCCATTTCAACTTGTTTTGTCAGGCTGTCTATTAGATTTGTTATTGCAAATTCCATGACGTTTCTATGACTTTTTCATGACTTCAAAAATGTTTCCATGTCTATTAGAATACGAGACCGATCAAGTTGTATGTCATGACTAAATCTACCACTGTGGCGACATGACTATTGGCCAAAAACAGACCGTAGGCGAAATTTTTTGTGGAAATTAATGACAAATGAGAAACTTAAACTCAGATTTTTATTTTGCGAATCAACGAAAAGAAAAAAACTCCATGACCCTACTGTAAATTTAATGTACATTCCATGACCATGATGTAAATTTCATCACTAGTTCATCACTTTCATGACCTAAATCTCATTTCAAGACTTTTCCATGACTTCCATGACCGGTAGACACCCTGTTTATGAATCTAATTTCAAAATTCAAATTTTTTTTCTCGAAAATATTAAAATGCTGTAATGCATATTCGCACAAGCAATAACTTGTGCACAAAATTTCAACACCTTAATTTCTAAAAAAAATTGTTTTTATTTGAAATAACTACCAAGAGCATAAGTCACAATAACCTTTTTTTGAATACCCTTTAGTTTAAATATTTGAGTAATTTCACCCAATTTCTGTTTGGTCGTGCAAGGAATTGAGAGCACCAACGATCGCCGAGTAAATTCATCCTAAAACGGTTATAGTCGAGTTAATCCATTTTTCAAATTAATTTCACTTGACTTACCCTTTTCCCAAGTTATGCTCGAAATGGGATAACCTGTTGCTGGACATCGAATGGTCAAGTCGTGTCCTGCCACGGCCGAGAACTTCGGCAGAGCCCGGATGTACGGTCTGCCTGCAAACGGCAAAAAAAATGAATATTAATTAGGAAGGGTTGGATTAAGCCCATCATTAGGGGCCCTTTTTTCGCTAATGTTTGTTTTGATGAACGTTTAACCATTGTGAGGTGACGCCAGAAAGCAATTTTAATACTCGTCCATGAAGCGGCAAGATTTATTTCCATCATTAATCATCTGCAATGAATGTCATCGTGCGGGTCACGAAACAGTTCAAACATTAACCACAAATGCACGGCGCAGTTGGTGCGCGAAAGCAAGTCATTTACCTAATTAGTGGGATTTCTACAGGGTGCATCCAAATTTCCAGCCACTTTACCTGTAAGTTGGCAAACCAGACGTACTTGCGCGTTAGTAGTGATTGCCTGACTACTACTTTTCAAACTGTTTTTTATAATTTCTAACCAACTTACTTGCTTAATTAATGGGATTTGTACGGGTGGCTTAGACCTTTCGAGGCAGTTTTAATTTTAGAATTATTTTAAAAATAGTGAGAGCTTGGAAATTCCAGCTGCTTTCAATTTAGAAAACACTGCGATATCAGCGAAAATCCCCGAATGTTGGCAAACCGTACTAGCGTGCTAGTAGTGATAGCCCGATCACTGTTTTTAAACCCTTTTATAAATTTAAACAATTTCCGGATATTCTACAATATGACTATATTGTAGTACACCCGGACAATTTATATTTACATATTTCACAATGTAAAGTTTTTGTTTTTTTCTGTTTTGTGAGATGTTTGTGTATTTCGTCTTTATATCCTTATCAAATTTTTAACTTAACCCAACCTAAGCTAGGATCGTAATTGCTTTAGTTAGATGCTATTGTAGTACAGCAAAACGCTGTACATGTACTAAGCAAGCAACTCTTACAAGCAAGTAAGCAGATCAATTTTAAATTAAAAAACCCACACATAACAGCTGTGATTTCCCGAATGTTGGCAAACCATACGTACTTGCGTGCTAGCAGTGATTGCCAGATAGATTGTTTGAAAACTGGTTTATAAAAAATTCGGAGCAATTAGGGACTTAGCGTTTTATTCGCCGAAAACGCACCACGAAAAGGAAATTCCGAAAACCTACCATTATTCGTTTCGTTTGTTGCGTTTTTTTCCGTACGAAAGAGAAATGAAGCAGTGTGACCACCTCTTCAGTAGATATGTCCCTCTACAGGATGGCACTAATGCATAGGGATAAAGTGAAGTTAATCCCTAGATGATCTGGCATCACAGAGTTTTCGTTTGAGAATTCTTAGCCTGCGAATAAAACCGATTTATTCGTAGACCGAATGGAGTTTTCCACGAAAACACAGAGAAAATGGCGGCTATGACGTAAAGTAAACAAGTTTTCGTAGGTCAAACTTTTCGGCGAATAAAACGCTAAGTCCCTATTAACTTTTTTAATTACTGGGCTTTGGCCACATGATTCTGGCAAATTTCACCTGTTTAAACTTCATCAATAAATTCAAATCAGACTTTGGTGCTAGCAGTGATTGCCCGGCAACTGTTTTGTTTACTGTTTTGTACTGTAAATATACTTGTTTAATTAGCAGGATTTGTACCAGGGGCTATATAAGACCTTTTGTGCAAGTTTGCCCCGAACAGTGGTAGTCATTCAAACTAATGCCTTAGCAATCAAGCAAAGTTTTACACTTAAACTATCACATTAATTGTTCCAATGAACCCTTAAATTTCTTATAATTCTTTCTATGCTCTTATTTTGGTTGCATTTGATAAAGTTCTCGAGACAGTGCCTGATGTCGCTCGTGTGAAAGTTTGCGATGAGCAGCTTATTGGATCCAAACATGTCTAAGAAATTTCCTTCAAATTTCTGGAGGACACCCTGCACGTGCTCAAGTGTTCAAGGCGCGAAAACAGGTGATCAGTTTTCGCTGTTGGGATTGATAAACTAATTAAAATTGGCCGAGAATTGACACGAATTTAATGACAAGCTGCGTCTTTCGTGCTAAGCGATCGATTCCCCAAAGGAATTCCACGCAAAAATACACCACAGGCAACTCAGGGGGACGATGTGACTCCCCAGGGAGTCAGATGTTCGTGGGAAAATTCTGGGAGTTTCCGGTTCGGGTTGATGGCCATACACGTACAATCATTCGCTTAGCCCAAAACCCTTGTAAAACATTTGGCCAAACGGCTGTAATGCGCTTTAATGGACTCTTTTAAATTATTCATCTGATGATGATTCGTGATGATAACGGCATTATCAAACTGCGAAAATCGCAAAGTTGCGTTTCACGCGTGCGTGTGCTCCGTCAATGCGTCGGGGATTAAACGAAATTAAAATTACTTCGAAACAGAGGTCATTTGGCCAGTTCTATTAAATATTTAGCTGAAAATGTCGATGAGAATTATTGAGCGACACAATGGGGTTCACGCCTAGGTCAACGTGCCAACTGGCGCAGAATGGGGTCAAATTATTTCGATTTTACGTGAGTGAACCAGAACGAGAAAGGCTTCCAAAACGAACCCCAAAATTGGAAAATTTTCCAGACGAGGTAGTGGGTGGTTCGAAATTTGGCATCAGCACTGTTTGTTCATTGGACTGCCATTCAGAAAAGTAAATGTTGGTTTGACAATGGTACATGAATGTAAACAGGATTCAAACACTGAAATTACAACAAAAGTTACCGTAGTTGCCAAGACAAACTACCGGTACATGAATTGCCCTGTCTGTTGAGGTTTGCTATTTTCTACACGCCTGTCTATTATTCTGTCGAGATCTTGAAAATGTATGAATTAAGGTTACATGTATATCACTGAACTACTTGATGGAAACAGAGTTCAAACACTAAAATTACAACAAAAGTTGCCATATTTGCCAAGACAAATTCTATTACCTTGTCTGTTGATGTTAGTTATTTTCTACACCCCGTCTATTATTCTGCTCTAATCTTGCAATGTGTGGATTATTTTCATATTACTGAACTGCATGTTGTATAATTAAAGGGTGCCAAATAATAACTTTGTAAATGCATAAACCCCCAAAATACATGTAAATGTATGTGTTTTATCTTCATACATCCTGTGCCACGTCCAATACCTACAATGGTGGGTTGAAGTGATTGGGGCTTTAAACTAACTTAAAAAGGTAATTTCATTATTTGATTGCCCCTAACCGCCAGGCAATCACTACCAGCCTACGAGCTGTTAGGATAAGCCCACGTACTCATTGTGCCTATGGCAGTGCAGATCACATTAGGTAGTACAGCCCTAATAAATGCAGATAGTCAAGGTATAAAAATAACAAAAGCACAAACGTAAACTTTGCCAGGGTGGAAAGGAACAAAGGTTATTGATCGCTGAGCCCATGGAACCAAATCAGTGTTTTGAAAAAAAAAGTTTCAGAAGCGAGTTTTCATCACTTAGACAAAAGGACAAAGTACATCAATGCTTACTTCACACAAGAAAATGTGATTTACGAACGTTTCGTGTTGCACAAATGGTGGCACTTCAGACGCTTTGTAAAAATGTAATAATCCAAATATTTTTCACTAAGCGCTCATTTCCTTTCTCTTAATTTAACTTCAATGTTTCACAACGTTTGAACCTATTATTTCTGTAATAAAATAGATTAGTCCATACAAAATATTGTTCACTAATCTGTTAAGTTTTCCCCCACCTGAAAAGGTGAGTTACATGCACAATCATTTTACAATAGTACTTTTGCAAAACAATTTTTGAGTGGTGACTAACCATTCTAGAAAGGTTCCACTGTAGTCAAACAATATTGGTCACTAAACTGTTAATGTTTTTTAACCTCCTAAAAATTTGATTTCCAGGCACTGGTCATGCTATGGGTACTCAACAAAAGATAATTTAGTGAGTGGTCATAGAATGCATCCACTGTAGCCAAACAATATTCGTCACTAAATCTGTTCAGTTTTTTACCCTCCTGAAGTGCATTCATGCACTTACTACGTTATGGTTTGGCACCCTACAATTATGGGTACTCAGCTAAAGGCAATTTAGTGAGTGGTCAACCTAGAAAGCATCCACTGTATCCAAACAATATTACTAATCTGGTGAGTTTTTATCCATTCACTTAGCACGTTATGGTTTGGTACCCTCAAATTATGGGTACTCAGCAAAAGGCAATTTAGTGAGTCGTCGTTATAGAAAGGTTTCACTGTACTCGGAAACTGTTAGATTGGAGTCATCTGGCCTATTACTTCCTCCAGTCCACTTTCGATTTTTGTGAACCCCCACCACTCCAACCTTTCCTAAAAGTTGTTCTAACTTTAGATTACTTCAGACCGTTTCATGCCACTTTCTTAATGACTTCCAGCTTCGAGATAACCGCACTACATCAGCGTAAATTGGGCGGATGGATAACAACTTCTCAAAAACATTTCTCCTCAAAATCACCGAATAAAGCATTACAAATTCGCCAGGTTTCAAACTTTTCGAGGCTGGAAAATTGTTAATGAACGTGTAAGAACGTTAGGAAGAAAAGCACCTATTAATTTATCATAAGGGCTTTAACATTTTTGTAAAGATTACCTCTAATGTTCTTTAGATATGCCTTGCATAAAACGGACTCCAAACATCATGTCCCAAAGGAGCGTGTTTGCAGTGTTGCTGATGATAAACACTCCTCCATACTTAATTGGGAATGCCTTTGAAAACTCCTTTTAATGAGCACATTTTCGGCATTTTCCTTGGCACAACATTTCTCGCCAGCCCTGGTTTTACAAATAATTAAAGAGGGAAGGCTGCTGTTCTTTTGTGTGGGTCTCATTATATTCGGAGCGGATTTAATTGAATAATTTATATCTACTTCGTGTTTTAAGCCCGAATTTCGGCTCCAGATCAGGGTTTCGCCAGCGTGTGTCTAATAGACCAACCATGTTGCTAATGGATAAATTATATCCGCCTGCGAGAGGTGTTCCACTATAAAGCGTAGCATTTTTCCTTAATTAATGTTATAGGAAATTTCATTTCACGCCTAATGCATCAAATCAGAGACAATTAAGCTGCAGATTATGATACTCTCATCACGGCTTCCTTTTTCACCGAATTACATATATCGACCCGGGAATAATTGTTGATACCGCCACTGGTAGCTTGCAGAAATTTCATGTAAATTGCAAGAAAACACTGAAAATTAGTTGGCAAAATTTCGCCATGTCTGCCTGTGAGATCCCCAATCGATCTCCATACTCTGAATCTCCCCATCTGAAAATTGTTCCAATGATTTTTTCCACATTTGCATGTACAAACTATAGTTAAAAAATAAAGTAGAAAATTTCCAGGCATAATTAAATACATTTACCATTATTCATTTATATCATTATACCATTTATTCTTACGGAAAAATGCAAAAGCATCAAATGGCCTTGCATCAAACTACAAGGAAAAGCTCCATAAAATTACATTATATTGTAAACATTATGTTTGAAATGACATGATTTTGTAGAGAATTGAACAATTTAACATTGCATACATGTACATGTAGCTGAGAGATGCCACCATTTGTAAAAAAGTTTTAGTACTAGACAAATTCCTTTTAAAAATAAAGCAAACTTAATAAAAAATACTTTTTAAATAGGCATGCAAAAGCATCAAATTACTTTGATTACAAGGAAAAAAATCAATAAAGTTAATGATTATACTGTACAAATTATGTCAGAAAATTCTAAAAATTTGAAATGACAATATTTTTTAGAGAACTGAACAATTTATCATTACTTGCATCGTACATGTATCTGATAGATGCCGCCATTTGTAAATAAATGTTTTTAGTATTAAACATAAATACATAAATTCATTTTAAAAATAAGTTTTTCCTTTGCAGGAAATGATTATGGAAAGAAATTAAGAAGTGTGGGCTCGTCGACAATAAATTAGATGCAGACACTTAAAAATGTTTACCTGCCAGGGGATTTTTGAATATTACATGTAATTATCTATTTTATGTTTTGCTAAAATTATTTAAATTAATGTTCTTCAGGGGCGGTGCTTAAACAAGGTCCAAGCCTGGTAGTGGTTAACATGGCCTAGTGGGGATGAGGGCCATAGAGCGTAGTGAAACCTCTCTATAACGACCACTCACGAAAATGTCTTTTGCTGAGTATCCATAATTGTACTTGAGTGAACGTGTATATAAAGTAACTACAATTAACAAATTGTAAGGTTCACCAAGATTTCTGCAGAATAATAGTCAGCGTAGTAGAAAACAATGCAAACATATTAACAGACTGCGCAACAGAACTTGTTGGTGTTAGTAGCATGGTTAGATAAGCAAGGGCAACCTCAAGTTCTCAACATCTCCCTGGCTGGAATGGTATGGCTGGTTAGGTATGGCTACAGACTTCTTGCTCCAACATTAAAATCAACGCAACGATGTCCACATGAATGGGTGATATAAAATTCCATTAGAGAACATTCAAAATATGCACTAGCCAATTTCGACAAGGATTGAGGCTGTAATGAAGGTTCACTTCAGGAAACCTGGGTTAATGAACGATCACCACATCCTGATTCCTGGGTAAATGCACTGTACTTCTGGGCCTGTTCGTACCTCAATTATTCACAAATATTCCCAAACCTTAAACTATTTTCAAGGGACTACAGACAGAAACACTGACTCACCATAAACGTTGATCCTTGAAGTATGCTGAGCGTGACCAGCCTTGTTGCTGGCGATGCATGAATAAAATCCTCCATCCTCTGTTCTGATGTTGCTAATGTTCAGAAAGGCCACTAATTTTCCAGACGATTCCCCGACCGTCTCCATGGTCAGTCGGCTGTTCTTGTTTAACGCCACTCCGTCCAATGTCCAGTGCACTTCCGGTTGAGGACTTCCGGAAACCACGCACTGCAACGAGGTCCTGGCATTTGGATTAAGGATATCCTCCGAGAACACGGAATGTAGCGTTGGGGCGATGTCTGCGAATTGATAAAGATAAGATAGTTTTAATCGGCTGTTAAACTTCCGGTCTTTACAACTTCATTAAGTTGAACTGTGATTCTTCTAAAGAAACCAAGAAGAACTTCTAAAAGCACCAACAAGCAATAATTCTTCTAAAGAAATCACCAGTCTAAAAGACAAACAAAATAATTCATTGCAATGCAATTCAACTCACTACTTCTACAATCAATAAGTGAGTATCATGTGATTCTAATGTACTAAACATGTGGTTCTTAAGAAGCCAGCAAAAACTATTATTTTATAAATCATTTAATAAAAGTGGATAATTAAGTTTGGGCCACCCTGTATAAGAACCCTGGCTAAGTTTCAAACAAAGATGAAGGCAGTTTCCTAAAGAGAATAAGCACTTTCTTACCTCTTCATCCATTAATTGTTCACTTGATGTCATTAAAGTACAGTATTGTAAATTCCCAAGCACATCAAGTGGCTCAGTTTAAAAGAAAGTTGAAGACAGTCTCCTAAACACTAAACACTTCCATCAATCTTGAGTATTAACCTACTCAATTGAGACATTTGAATTTGAGATGCTAAAAGGCTGAAAAAGTTTTTGTTTCTAACACAGCTGATCATTAACTCCAAATACATAGAAGTTTTCTGAACAATTTAGTGAACAACTTTTGTACTAAAACAATAGATTCAAATCTAGTGAAAAATTGAAGTTAAATTAAGAAGACAAAATGAGCCCATATGTTTGGATTGCGAGAAATTTTATAAAAGATTTCAGGGCCACTTAATGGTAACACAAAACGTATCAGCCAAACTTATTACAACCCCCAATGGTTTATAAAAGTAATTTTTTAGTGTCAGGAAGGACAGCTTTTCATTTGACAAAGGATATGGGGTTTCCTTCATTTAAAGTCCAAGTTTTGAAAACTTGCATCTAAAACATTTTTTTTCAAAACACTGACTTGGTTACATGTGCTCAACGCTGGAATAACCTTTGTTCATTTCCCTAGCATAGATAGGGTTAGTGATTTTTATCGTTATATCGTGGATATTTCAAATTTTACAGCATATGCCCACCTCCGTCATAGACATAAATGAGAAAGTGGGCTTCTCCTAACAACCGGTAGGCTGGCAGTGATTGCCTGGCGGTAGGGGGCAGCTAAATAAAGATTAAGCTTTTAAGTAGGTTTAGATTCCCAAGGTGTAGGACGGCACATACAATGTATAAACTAAAAATATATATTGGGGCTTCATGTACATACAACATTTGGTTTGGCACTCAAGAATACATACAGTAAATCCTTTTTCAATCTCACTGTATAATGCGTTTCAATTTATGTGTAGAAATCTTTGGGGATGATACCAAACACTTTTTGCGAAATGCATTATTGTTAGAGGACCAGATTTATATTCGCCTGACGGCAAAAAACAGGCTAATTCTGCAGATATTAATACTCTCGAATGGGAAAAATTGTGATTTCAGCTCTTCGCATGGGTGAAAAAATTAGCATTAATTTCTGAGGTATGCCGTTCCAATTCGAGCGCAATTCCTGCTTTTCGAATGGAAATTTATTCAAATTCGAGGAGAACCGAGCTGGGGGAAAATACGCCATTACCGAAAAGCCTCGAACCTTTATAGAGCAGAAATCTCGCGTCATTAATTTCACAAAAAAATATATATCGTCAGACAGAAATCAACTTGCGGTGATTTTCACGGTTCGAGACTAACCAAAATGTCACGCTCGCTGAATAATATATCCCTATCATTTGTTAGCGAAAAAAAAAAGGAAAAACAACTGTCACATTCTAGTGGAAGGTTTTTCGTCGAAATTTCCAATAAAGGTTGTTTGGTGTTGGAAAAATCAGTCGATGTTGGGGGTGGAAGGGGGAAATCCAATTTAATGGCGAATACATTTGCGGTTGGATGCTGAACACGTCAATTGGTGATAAACTCGTTCAATGCCTTAAAATCGAGGATGAATTAACGCCTCCCTTGGATATAAGCAGTGGGAAGATAAATGAGGGTAGTAAAACTTGGCAGAAACTATAAAAGGTGGCCTATCGGTTGGGTTTATGGGCCGAAACGGTCATTTTGACACCGTGGTGAGCAGAATTGAGTGAGAACTGAAGGAGTAATCATGCGATGAACGTTTACTGCTGGTCCAAATACTTGAGTGTTTTTTTAAATTTTGAAAAAGCAAGGTGTTCATAGAAATACGATTGGGTGAGAAAGTAGGAATTCGTTCGAACATAACTGATGCTGATCTCCGAATATCCTCCAAATCATGCATAGTCGTGTAATGATCGGTGACACAAATACAAAATGGCTTCCAGTCAAGGAGTACGGCACTGGAAGAAAGTTTTGCTAAGATTTAGTTATGGTGTTTAATTTTAGTCAAAATTATAAAAGAAGAACAGGAATAAGAGCATCAAAATGAACTTCAAAATGAACGTTCTTTGACAAAAATTAATTAAAAAATGAAAGTCCACTCGCATGGAATTGCCTTGATATACGTATTAGTAAGATTTTGTTTTGTTGGTTATCAAAATGGCGATCAATTGATGAAATGTTACTGTAATAGGTTTTATTTGTACTGAGATTTATTTGCGGGTTTTTTATTCAGGGAGAGCTAAAAATGGGAATTGGAATACTACCGTATACACGGTGTTTTTCAAAAACTTTCCACCTTGATTGATATAAAAACTGTATGAGATAGAGAAATCGTGTTTGGGGGATTTTTATCAACAGTATTGGGAATGATTTTAAAACATTCGCACACGTCAGTGACCAACCCCTGAGCATTATTGAACCCAATTTGAAATATTTCATGAAGGTCCATCGAAAATAATGAATTTTGGCGACAACAAAATTGAAATCGGCCCATCCAATCAGTCGCTACGTCCAAAAATGTGACTCCTTCAGTCGTTTTTCCATAATTCACTATTATTGTCAAGTTTCACAGATACGCAGATTTGGAACATTCAGTGACAAAAATAGATTCTAAATGGCGTGCTATCAAATAAAATGGCACTTAATAGGTTTTACAAGGATTTTGTTGTTGCGTTTAATTTTTACGAATAATGAAATAAGAAGAACTCAAATAAGAGGAAATATGTTCAACATGTATAAAAGTGAAACTTTCAGATACATAAATGGATTCTCAGTGGCGAGCTATCGAATAAAATGGCACTTAATAGGCTTTACAAGGATTTCGATGTTGCGATTAATTTTTATGAATAATTAAAACCGACGAACTTAAATAAGGAAATATGCTCAACATGTATAACTGTGAAACGATCAGATACATAATTAATTCAAAATGCCATCCAATCGAGGACAACAACACTGGAATAAGTTTTACTAAGATGTGGATGTGGTATTTCATTTCAGGGGAGGATTAAAAAATGAACACATGTGCAGATAGGTTCAAAACAGTGCCCAATCGAGGCCAACAGCACTGTGTACTAAGATGTACTAAGATTTAAACGTGGCGTTTATGAAATGGAAGAATTAAAAACGAACTTTGGACATGTACAAAATGTCCAGATTTTGTCTGACTCCTACTGTAGACCTGAGCTACTGAAAACATCACAACATATTAGCGACATTTTAAATAGTTTTCTGTGTTTACTGCCCGAAACGGACACTTCCGATAAAATGTTATAAAGGGCTCGAGATATTAAATATGTCAACTTGGAAATTTTATTGCAAAGCTGCGACATTACTAGCGTTTCCAGGTCGTTGCAGCCCAGTTTATCACGAGTAATAAACTGTCATAAAAAGCAATAAAGGAGTCTGTATGAGACGTTCTTTCAAGTGTTTTTATAGTCGGAATTTATGGCGGACTGTTCTAAGTGAAAAGGCAGCTTATTTACATCGTTACGGTTTGTCAACACTGCTTTTAATTTCCCGGTGTTTTTCTTAAACAAAGAACACGACCGAAATGTAACTCAATAAAACATGAACAAAAAGCGCCTAAAATTACGTTTTTTCAAGTACAACCTTTCATAAGGTTTTATTCGAGAGAACGGAGTCGCTGTTAAAACGAAATGCATTCTGGGCTATGGCGCAGTGATGCGGTTCGAATTGCCAGACCCACTAATGTTTCGAGGATTAGTTTCGAAAAGTACATATATTTTATTGGCTCCAGCCCGAGGTATCGAATGCATTTTTGAACGTTTACGACTGGCAGTTAAACAAACTTTTAATACTACCGTTACGCGAAATTAAGATACATGTACTGTATGTACCAAAGCTTCTGCACGCTAGGACGACAGGAAGTCAGTTTAACAGAGGTGACAGTCTTACAGACGGAGCTGAAACATATCCAGTTAATATAACTTTGTAATAATGCGTCAAAAAGTGCAATTCTTTCATACAGTATCATACAGTTATTGGTATCCGATAAAACCTTTTGAAGCGGAATTGTTCTAGACGCACGTACGTTTCGAACATGTGATAATGCACATGACATTACCAAATTTAGGTACGTTTAGAATTTATTCCGGGCCACAACGCGCTTTCGAATGCATTTTTAATAGGTCCAGGTATGTTTCGAAATCGGAGACTATATACGAGGGTGGATCGCAAAGTATTCTTCTTTATCTTATAATTTATTATTGGCGTATCGTATAACAAATTGATATAAGCAAATTGCCAAGCAACTTATTCCCTATAATGACCACTACTTGCTGTTTGCGTCGATGATGGCGTTCTAAAGTTTTGCGCAAAACAAAATAACGCACGTTTATAAAAAAAATGTACACCGATTGAACAGTGCTTAGGTATACGTTTTTCGTGTGCTACAGACTTAAAAGCAAATAAAATTCATCAGAAAATGTTGCCAGTGTATGAGGACAAGTTCGTGATTCGGAATTGTTTTGCGATCAAATTTTATCAAATTATAATAAGATCAAATGTGTCACGAAAAACAAGCTGTATACCGAGATTCAGCCCACTAGGTCAGCCGTAAATCAGTTAAAAATGACTTAGTAACGGATTATTACAGACAGAAACGAAACAAACCAAGTTAATACCGTAGAAAGCTGTAAAAACAAAAAAAAAAATGCTTACCGCCTAACTTGAGTTCAGCTGTGGCTTGAGCAGAGTCAGTTTCACTGCTTATGAGGCACTGGTACAAGCCCTGGTCCTCCCTAGTGACGCTCGAAAACTGGAGCATGTTCTTGATGTGATGGTAGGCCTTGTCGCCCGTCATTGGGCGGCCATCTTTGAGCCAGGTAAGGGAGGAAATGGGAACACCGGAAGTGACGCAATGAAACGCTGCTGACTGTCCCAGGTCAACCTCTTTTCGCTCTGGTTGGATATACACTGAAAGTGGGGCTGAAATAGGAAAAATCTTTAGTGGTCAGTGTGACCATCTTGGTGATAGTGTTGGTCAAGGTCAGAAACTCACCAGTGACAATGACAGTTGTCTCAGCTTTCTCGCTGCCCACAGTGTTGTTGGCGAAGCACACATAGACCGCTGAATCAGACACTGCCAGCTGGTGAATTCGAAGCCAACTGGACACTGCTTGGAACTTGCCATCAAGCCTCAACCTGGCCAGAGATTCATCTTCCTTTTTTACGAACCATCTGAGAAAAAATCAATGAAAATCTGTTTGGCAACGGATTTATCAAAGTTATGAGTTTGAAGAAATTCTATCGAACACATTAGAATACTTAAAAGTGGCGAAAGTTACAGTCGAGCTCGGTTATAACGAGCAAATTGCCATAGCAGATTTGGATTATGCATATTTCCATAGAATCCTTCACGGTTATAACGAGCACACTTCTCGGATATAACGAGCAGATTTTAGAAAATACGGTATCCAAGACACCAAAACTTAAGTTATCTTTTGGGTTGTCAGTTCAGTTCATATACAGTAGAAATGAAGTTTCGAGTTTACCCTTAGGTGTCCCCACTGCCAATTGTTTTTTTTCGCAAACTACAGAAAAATAAACTCCGGCCAAGACAAAAACGGAAGCTAGCCATTAGTACAGTCATTAGCCATTAACCCACCTACATGTATGACACTTTGGGACGTTAAAGAATTACGTCATCATCTTGGTGAAGGGGTTTTACAAATTGGATTTAAGCTTATGGAATATCAATTGCAATCTTGTGGGCTTTTGGGCGACAAGAATTAATTATTTAAGATCTAATTTGTATACAAATTTCGATGAAAATGATGTCGAATGCTGACACATGGGATGGTGGATCTGTAAATCACGACTATTGTGACAAAGTACATGTTCTTGTGCCTGAAATACGTTTTCTCAGCAAATAAATCGCATATTAATTCACGAGAAGTGAGTTATCGTTAACTCTAGGGCAAATTTAGCTCTTCACGGATATAGCGAGTAACGGTTATAACGAACAAAATGGGTCGGTCCCTTGATGCTTGTCATAACCGAGTTCCACTGTAACTGCATCAAGCCCCCTTAATTAACTGACTTCCACAACATTAAATCTTTAGTTCCCTCAAAAATGACAACTAGATGATTTAAGACCACCACACTACCAATGGACAATTTTCGGAATTACGTCAACAAATGAAAATAAATAAAAAATTAAATTGCCTGTTGTTCAACAATACACGACAATGGATCTAATTCCCCGAAATATTTCTTTTTAACATTTGCTGTTTATTATTTATTTCAGTTTTAATTTCGATTAGCTTTCTGATACTCTGTCTATGATGAAAAAAGTTCTACTTGTCTGTCCAGGATGGCTGTCAAAGATGGAACTTTTTTTCTGTTGAACTGTCCTGGATGGAACGATTTTTCTATTACACTGTTCAGGATAGAAATGTTTCCATTCCAATATCCAGAAAGGAATGATCCATGAGTGGACGAACGTTCCAAAACTTCTATTACATTGTTTAAGATGGAGTCCTTTTTTCCATTACTCTGTCAGGGTTGGAACGATTCTTCCATAACACTGCCAGTATAGAATTATTTTTCCTTTACACTGTCCAGGTAAGAAGAACAAGAAATCTGCTGACTGGTGCTGAATAACTTATTATTTTTTCATTTGTTAATAATGAAATAGCGATGACCAAACGATAAATCAGTAATGTGATAAATTGATATGCAATGGTAAGTTTACCATGAGTGGAAGAATGTTCTAAAATTTCTATTACATTGTACAATATGGAGCATTTTTTTCTATTACGCTGTCCAGGATGGAATGATTATTCCATATGTACACTATCCAGGTCGGCCAAGATCTCTGGCCTGGAAAACGTAAGCGATATTTCGAGCAATCTGGCCCTTAATCATGGGAGTGCTGAATACCTGGCAAGTAAAATTTTTCTTTCATTTGTTAGAAATGAAAAAAGCGATAAACGAGCAATATGATAAATTGATATGCACTGGTAGTATGGTAAATGGTCCGTGAGTGGGCAAATGGTCGAAAAATTCCAGACCACGATGCTAGCCGGCTATAAAACTCGCTTCATCGAAGACCAACTATCTTCGTGATTTCCAATAGTTTGAATTTACCAGGATAAATCGTTGACAGAGTCATTTCATGAACGTTGAAATAATCGTCAACGAATGGAAGAATTCCAGAAATGCATTTGCGCTTATCCAAAAAAATCGCTTAATATTTTATCCCAAAAGTCTCCTGGTGGACGATTATGGTATATTTGATCCTTGAATGACAGTGGGAGGAAACAAGGCATTATACCATTGCAATGTTCCATCCAAACCTCCCATACATGTATCTGCCTCAATTTCTCATCGATGCTATCGCTTTGGGCCCGTTTCATTTTATCTCAATTCGAAGGATCCAATTGCGCCCTTATCATTCTCTGGGTCCCCATGCTAAAAGCATGCTCCCCAGCGTTCGTTCCCATCTTGACAAGCTAATTCATCAATATGTTAATGGGGGAATCGCACTTGGGAAATTTCCAAAAAAAGATTAGGAATTTGTCTGGCCCCTGACAGATGACTCCCCAGGGGCTTTTGGGAAGGCAAACGGCAACAACCTCGTGCTTAAAAATTACGCGACGAGTCACCTGCTCGATAATTTATTTAAATTTTAATTAAAAAAAACCCCAAAAAAAAATTCCTCCAAAAACGACAATTAGCATAAAGTAATGCGTTCGTGCGTGCCTGTACCCAGACGTTTCCGCGCATGCGCACTCGCCCTCCATGGGAATACCCCCACATCTAATTACACGAAGAAGAAAAAAACTGGCTCTAATTGCCAGGCATTCATGGAAAGAAATTGGCAATTTAATCTAAATAAAGCGTTGTAGGAATACTGGATTTTGGCAAATTCGCCTTGTGCAAACAACTTGATGCAGCCGTGGGTTCGGTTTTAGCTGGAGATCTCAAAGGGATTTTGAAGGAGCTTACGAGAGCTATCAGTTCATCATCCATGAGCTGAGACCGAAGAAAAATTCTATTTTGCTCCAATTAAGTCTAGTTAATAACCTGAAAATGCTCGCTCACTTAAGTGTGCAATAAGCACGGCTTATTAATTTGAGCGCAGCTATTGTGCTGGAGTCATTTGTGGTGCCCTTGCATGCTGTACCAAAATCGGAATAAATTGCCAACAAGAAGCTATTCTGCTTTCTTTTGATTCCTTCCCAATTAGCTGACATTTCTCGGGCATGGAATGACGTGCTAATCTGTAAGGTCGACCTGGTTAACCCTATTTTTCTCAGAAATTCCTTAATCGTCCGTTGAATTTAACCAAAAACTAGCGCAACAGGCCGTCCGTTATACGAGTATAGTACAAGAAAGTTATACATGTACATGAAGACACAATTATAAAGTTGGCTTCTCCTGATGGCTCGTAAGCTTGCAGTGATTGCTGCGGATATGGCAGGGAAAGTACAGAATTGCCATCTGTAAACGACCTCTAGTAAACGACTCAAATATTCATGGAGAACAAATAACACTTAGCCATTATCAGACAGTATTTTTTTTGAGTATTTTTTTTGCATTGTAGGTATAGGGGTGACGTCACAAAACGTCAGGATGAAGAAATTTCAACTCGAATTTTGGACAGCCTTAACACAAAAAACATGAGAAAAACAACCAAAATGGAAGGATACATTTTGATAACTAAGGTTCATTCTTGTTAACTAGACGACTAGGCAAGGTTCCCACTCGAATTCTAAAATCGATTTCTGTGAAATTCATTGACATTCCCTGACAGCTTTTCAATCATTTCCCTTACGTTTTACATGAGATTTTTGAAAACAAAAATAAGAAAAATTATGTATTTCATCTCAATTATTTATAAGGCTGTTTTTTCTAAGCTGGTGAAAACTATCTTAATTTTCCAGACATTTTCACGAATTTGCAAGAATTCTCTGACAATTTTCCCTGATTTTCCTTACTCTTCAGAAAGTGGACACTCGGCTAGGGTTGAATACACATGTGTAACAGCAGAGAATAAATGCATTAGTTCACCAAAAAAACTGGTTGTAAAGTGAATGCAAGCTGATGATAGTTGTTCCAAGTAGCTGTACATTATATGCTGTTTGCAGATAGTTTAGATGCAATTCTAATTGCTGATAACTGCTTATAACACTGTTGGGAAGTTCGCTACCATTGCTATATGCATAAATTTCAAAACCACTTTTCAACTACAGTGTACCGGTATATGTATTTTGGTTGCAGTTTTGGTGGCAATAAGGTTATGATTGCTTGTCATCTGTTTGCAATACTACTAATAAATTGGTTCCATGCCTTGCTACATCATTCAAGCAAGTATGCAATCAGTCTAAAACCACCACTTTCACTGGTGTTACCAGTGAGTGAACTACAAACATTCGCAATCTTATTTGAAATCAACAACAAGACTGCGAAAACATGACTGCCTGGGCCCCAGATAATAACTTTACTACCATTTTACTACCAACAACATCAACAACTGACAGCTATCCTACAGAAACGCCAATGCTTTTACTACCATTGCATCACCGATTTTTTAAATTTCATTCAGTTTATACCAGTTTGCCATCGGTAACAAAGACTGCAAAAACTTAATTGCCTAGGGCACCAGTTAATAATTTTGCTATCAGATTACTATCAATATCATCAACTATTTGTGTTTTAGTTGCAAATACATCATCCCATCCGTTTACATTCAATACATCACCAATTTATTGATATTAGTTCAGTTTATACCAGTTTGCTATAAGTTTTAACTTCACAAAGATGACATTTTGTCGTCAAAATCTCTCGAAATTTGGAAATGGGGCATAGCGCTTTAAATGCTGAAAAAAAACATCAAGTTGCACCAAATGCATCACAGATGGCGCTGCCCCCTGGCGTCGCATCGTTACCATTTTTGCTCCATTTAAAAGCGAGAAAAGCGTTTAAACCCCATTTTATGCGTAAATCGTAAAGGCGAGGACGAAGAATGTGGCTTATGAAGGAGGGGAAGTTCTTCTCGCTGAGCGCGGGAAATTGCGTGAGTCCTATTTTGATGTATCCATTTTTTTATTCCCTTAATATGGTAATCAAATAGTCCTGATGTTCCTTTCATCCCCATTCAATGAGCCATTTGCTTACAAGGTTTTTTTTCGCTAAAAAGATAGCGCATTGTTTTGCAACTAGAAAATTTCACCGTCGGCTGAGCAAATCGATCAAGATCTACGCGAAAGAGCCCATTTTGATCAGCCATAATTTGATGGAAATTGCGCTTCAGACGGCCATTTTTCGCCAATTGTTTCCCCTTCCGCTGCTTTGGATTTTAAAGTGGCGCAACTCGATACACAAAGTTCAAGCCCAAATTTCAGCTTAAAATGCATGGCCTGCCATCTCTGGAACCCCTACACCCCTACACCTCCATCGAACTTGCGCAAATGATCGCCATTTTGAAATCAAGATGGTGGGCAAAATTTCTATAACGAATGAATTTCAGCCCACAGGGTTCCCACCCAAGTTCTCGTGTCTCAAGTTCCTAAGTTTCCTTTACATTCCTCGATTGCTTCACAATAATTTCTCTGACATTTTCCTTGATACTTAAGACATGAACGTGGTATTGATTTTTCACATGGGATTTGTTTTCAAGCCCTGACTACCAGAAATAGTGAACTGTGTGTTTAACCCTTTCCAAAAAAAATTAATAGCGGAATTTACCATACAAGAAATTGTTTAGTGATCGTAATAATTTGGAAATCCTGAAGGAAAATTTTAAAAACATAAGATCAGAAATGATGAATTCCACACCTATCACTGGAATGAAAACATATTAGCAGTAACAGAACAATTATTTTTTGATTAGACTAGAAATGACAGGTTTAACACATTTCCATTCAAAAACCTGTTTAGATAATTTAGGCGTGCCACAGCAGCATTTTGTAGAAAAACGAAATCTCAAATGATGAATTTTATCAAGTACAGCGCATTATATTAAATAAATCCTTTAATAATCCTCAATCCTTAAATAAATTCAAAGGACAATTTTATACGCTTGTAGAAATAGGCGATCAGAAATAATGGATTTCACACAATCAATAAAAATATTTAGCAATATAACAATTATTTTTTTTAAATTAGACCAGAAATGACAAGTTTAACTCATTTTCATTCACAAACCTATTAAGATAATTTAGGCAAGCCGCAGAAGAAATTTTTAGAAAAACCAAATCTCAAATTATGATTTTTATACAATATTCAGTAAATCCTTCGGATTTGTTAACCATCATGGATTCGTCTATCAACACATTTTTGATGAAAACTACCTCAATTTCCCTGACACTGCAAGAATGACATTTCAAGAATTCTTTGACATTTCAATAATTCCCAGGCATTTTCAAGAATTCCCTGACATCCTCAACATCTCTTACATCTGTAATCTGTAAGATTCTAGAACACATAATCTATACAAACGTAGTTGAACATTTAAATAACCAGGCACTGATCACGGACACACAGCATGGATT
>JAQGAF010001436.1:0-31043 GCA_034687865.1 Kryphioiulus occultus
AAATAATTCAAAACAATAATAGTCATTTCCAGACAATTGGCAATCTGAATTGTTTTCTAATGATAGTTTTACTTGGGTCACGTGTAATCATCATTTGCATGGATAAATAAGCCGCCTCCACGTAAGATGATAACATTACTACTTGAATGCCTCTTTAAAAAATGTGTTCCGAGAATCTGTGTTCTAAATCCAGTTTTCACAAAATACTGTACATTTTCATTGCTATTTTTTTTTGAATGCAGGTAATTTAATTCGTCTGCTTGATTTCGAAGATGCTTACAGCAAATACCAGGGGACAGCTCCTGAAAAATCACCCACAACCGTGAGTTTTTGTCCTTTGCCGTATAGGGTTTATAATCGGCTGCGGTGTCATTTTGTATGAAAGCTAGTTAGTATTATCAAAAGGTGACGTATTTTATACAAACTCGATTTATAACCCAGATTTTCATAACAAATATTTTAAAGGGGACATTCAAGTAGCATGTTATTATTAATTTTCATATGACAAGCACCTCACCGATTTTGTATTCTGATGGCGAATTTCTAAATGATTATACAAAATTGTAAAGTCATTTTAAGAACATCCTGTAGCTACAGGAATAGCCTTTCATTTCCCAAACTGCACCGGGTAGTTAAATAACCTTCAGAAACAATCAAATATAACTATATATGGTTTGCAGTCTTGGGCTGCGTTATTTCTGTGTTAGTGTGCTTTCGATGCTATTTTTTTATATCGTTCTAATTGTCTTTATTTTGTTTTTAATGTGATTTGGAGACAATTCGGATTTTTCGGGGAAAGCACAAATACATTTTTCAGTTAATGTACCTTTTGACGTGTATTGTATTACAGTAATGGAAATCCATATCATACCCATGTGCATCTTTCTCAATTTCTTTTTAGAAGAATATACCAAGCATACAGTGGAACCGTTTGATTTAAAGGAACCTGATCAATTCGCGTTCAACATTTATCGCGCAATAAAAGTTGAACGCCAATAGTTGAAGCTTGTGAATCCGGCTTAATGGATATCGCCTTATAAGCGACCACAAGTTGGTAAACTTCCCACGCTTAAAGTGCGTGGTTGTATTGAGAGTTATGCTTAAATGCCAATCAACAAATCCTCCTGGGGACGAAAAAATTGAACATCCGAGTTTCCTCGCAATTCTTTTAGCACGCTATCGAATGCATTCATCGCTGTGTGCATGTACTTCCCAACTAACATTTTAATGCGATAGAAAGATAAAAAACACATGCTGATTTTCCAGCGAATTAAATACCATATGCCATTTACGTCGAACACATCACCTCATGGATAATTCTATACTTGTTAAGTTTCGTTTGATGTCAAAAGCAATAATTTGTTATATAGTGAATTTACACAGGTTTTAAAACAAACCAACAATCACTGGTAGCGAGTGCACTACATTTATAAAGAAGATACGATGTTGCATTATCCCAACGTGCCAGCTTTTTTAGGAAAACACTTTTACAGTATGTTGCAAATTAGGTGGATTTCTTCCGTACAGATAAAGATTGCGTTACAGTATGTATCATCAATATTAATAAAATTCAAATAAGAACATACAGCTAAAGTTAAAATGCGATTGCATCATTGGGTACATTTATCATTTGAGCTATACTTCGATATACGTGCTGCCATGCTCCAGCAACGCCATGAGAAAGTGGGCTTCTCCCAACGGCTCATAGACTGATAGTGATTGCCTGCGATTAGGGCATACAAAATAAAGACACTGCATTTTAGGTCAGTCTGTTTGGACGGCCCATTATCAACACAAATCCCCTAAGCTATTTAATACTCATAAATGACTATATTATAACCCCCAAATATAGCACCTGCGACCCCTGACCTCTCATCTTTGGCTGAAACTCAAGTTATCCAGATCTGCACTCGGTTTATCGAGTAATCTCTGGTGGAGCATAATACTGAAGGCACTGCCCGAATTGTCAATTTTACTCATTTCCCACATTACAGACTTACAAAATATGCAATAAATGCAAGAGGCTACTTAACATTAAATTTACAATTCTTCCTCAAATTACCATACTTCCTCAACTGCGCACTAGCCACAACATATACCGGGGTATTCATAAGCGTAAATGGTAACCTATACGTGCCCTGATTTAGCCTAGCTTTTCCCTTAATGCCAAAAAGGACAACCCAACTGGCCACACTTATATCAAAGCTGCTATAACAACGAAATAGAATATTTTACGAAACATCTTAGAGGCCATTCAGGGTTGTAATGGTTTTTTTCTCGTCACTGGTGCATGATACACCGCCCAACATACCAGTTGCGGGGTGTCCCACTTAGAGGGTTGCAATTAATGTTAATTCTATAGCACACCTCTGACGGAGAAAAACTGTGGTGGGTTTCACTGAAATTATTTGGGAAACATGGGAAAATACGTTTTCACGTGTCATTTCCAAGGTGAAGTTAAATACTCTTACAAATAATTGAAAGGTATTGTTAAAGTTGCTAAAAGTTAGGATTCCATTTTTTTTGCAAAATATACCCATCGCATGGTTCAAAGGGATACCTTACAGTGAACAACATTTTGAAACCAAGTAATTGGAAACCCATGAAATAATGTACATGTGCCATCATCAAGGTTTCTTTTACATGTGAAAATGTGAAAAGGGATCTTTAACGTGCGGAGAGCAAGGGGGATCCGCACGGGATCTCGGTTCAAACTCTCATCCGAAAGAGCCGCCACACAGGGAAAATCGCCTGTCCAAAATTTTCCCACCGACCTCGGCCGGGATGCGAACCCGCATCGCTTGGGTGGAGAGGCCAGTGCGCTACCACTCGAAAACCAGCGCCGACTATTTTCGTTTGTGCTTGCGTGACGTCGTTTTAAGTTGCTAATAGGTAGGTTTCCATTTTTTAGCAAAATATACCTATCGTAGGTTTCAGAGGGATACCTTATACAGTGAACAACATTTTGGAAACCAATTGGAAACCCATGAAATACATGTACCATCATCAAGGCTTCTTTTACATGGTTGTAAATTTTGAATACCAATTCTGGATTCAAAAAATTAAGATCATAGTTGAATTTTTTTAAGGGTACGCTATCGCATTTACAGTACTATACAATCACTCAGCCAGCCATCACTATAAAGTGATGATGAGCCATTTCTCTAAACAAGTAGTTTACATGTATTGGAAGAGAGTGACATCATTAACACAGCTACTATCCGACAGATCTACTCCATCATTGTTCTACACCGAAGGTTGACCAAATAAGTTGATCCAATTGCAATTTTGTTCGCATATTCTTCTCAGCTTATATTTTCGTTTGTGCTTGCGTGCGCGTCGTTTTGCTCGTTAGTCAATGGTCATTGGAATTTTCTCTTCAAAACATCTGATGCGCGATGACTGATTTCAGAGGTGGCCTGCGCGGTGCTTCATCAGGTCGGAATTGACGGTAAATTGTCTTTGAGCGCCTTCCACTCTTTCTCTTCACTTCGAGCGGCAGTCCCCTCATCCCAGTCCAATTTTATCAAAGTCACTGTCGATTGGTAAACATTCCTACTCCAGAAACTAATATTGACTTCACACCCCATTAAGGGGATCATTGCTTAGCATGTGCATTGGCGCTACAGAAAGCGCAAGAGAGACGATGATGAGGGCCAAGTGTTGTATGCCAAGAAAAAACAATGGCATGCAAGAAGGAGCACACGACGCACGAGACCCAGACCTCATCCTCGACGCAATAACACGGCCTTTGCTTCTTTAATGGGGAAACGGTTGAAGGAGATTCGCCTAGGGTCTTTATGAGACGCGATGCTCGACAGCTGGCAAGGCTAGAAGGGCAATTCATGTGTGTACATTTCTGATATTAAAGGTGTACTGATGGAAGTCTTGCTTCCTAAGAAAAGGCTTTCGTGTGCTTTCAATTTTACAAACAATTGCTGCTTGTCAAAGGCTGGAAGCGCGTTTCATTAAATATGATTTTTTGCATCCTCCGAGGTAAAGCTTCCAAGTTTCCCAACCACTGCTCAGATTTTTGAGTGACATCTTCTTATCCCTCCAAGTCAAGATCGTATCCCTCAGGAATTAGTATATGTGGTCCAGCGTTCCACGGCAGAGCCAGAAGGATGGCAATCTTATGCAGCATTATTACAGTGCAGGTGAATGTATATTTAGAAAGTGCTAAAGACACTAACATGCCCAAACCACCCTGGTGGAAAGATTAGTATGGATCAGTATAAAATTCATAGTGATATCAGTACATGTTTACTGATAGATGGTGACATTAGTATAAATCTTACTGATATAAGTACGAGTTATACTGGCAGAATTAGTGTGACCAGTACATTTGCACAAAGTTCGTGAAGTTATTGCACGTGTATAGTTAAATTGCAACACTCTATATTGAGATTTATAACTTACAAAAAGATGCAATTAAATTTGACTGCAAACATTTAAAATCACTATCCACCTTTTTAGTTTCAACAGCTGATATCACTATGCTATTACGGACACTACTATCCATAGTAATAATGATACTACTATCCATATTAATAGTGATATTAATAACCATATATAGTAATACTGTATCATCATCATAGTGATGTCAGTATCCATACTGATTTTTATATACTGACATCAGTAGTCCAAAAAATCACTATTCATCACTATAGAGTAGTGGTGTCAATAGTGATCATATACTAATCTTTCAACCAGGGTTTTGCATCAAAAGCAATGTAAGTTTACCTTCAATACATTGATTGTAGCATCGAAATCAATTAAGCTTCAATAGAATACAAACTTGGCAGGGGTGTCTTGATGCAAGTATCGACATCTTCTGCTTATTGTCTTTGATATCGAATTGGGAAAAGTGGGGATGAGAGGCTGTTGTCTGTGTCCACTATCTAGCTGTATATGCGCCATTTGTACGAGATGGTCGATGCATTCTTGCATTGCTCCAGGTGAAAACCAGTCACAATGAAACGAGTAGTAAAACAAAAGTAAAAATGTTCAGCCTTTCATATCCACTGTTTGCAGACTGCAATGAACCTCTCCCCTCCCTCATTTCCACCTTTATCCGGTTTTCGCTGAATTCCATCTTCCCCAAAATGCTGTGATGTCTTGGCCCCGGTGCTCGTTTTCTGATTGCTCATTTTTTTTTCTTGCGTTTTTCAGAACATCATGGGGAAGTGGCGAGGAAGGTTTACCGCAAACTCCATGGACTCGGGGAGCCTGAATAACGGCCATGCCGACGGTGACAGTGCCACAACCCCCCTGCGAGGAGTGCTGAACGGGGATGGCCCGCAGCCCATTGCGGTCGTTCCTCCAGTTACGGTTGCGGCACCCAACAACGCGAACAGCACCAACGGAAGAACGCCCAGGCCCATTTGTACCAGCCCCTGCAAGAATCACATCGAATTCAATATGTATCTGACGGATGGCATGAAGATTCGGACTGCTGAGCCCATGCCGGATACGGAAGAGGAAACCGAAGTCGATGCCAACATGCGCTGCGGCATAGGTGCCTGCAAGCCGGAGTGGATCCAGCCGTGGACCAACAAAAAGGTATTCCTGGCTGTCTTCTGCCTGACAAGCGTCTTGCAGGGAATGTACTATACCTACTTTGTCAGTGTCTTGACCACCATCGAGAAGCTCTTCCAGATCCAGAGCAAGACCACCGGCATCATCATGTCGGCCACCGAGATGGGACAAATCGGTGGAGCCCTGCTCCTGACTTACTACGGTGGCCAAGGGCACAGGCCCAAATGGATTGCTTGCGGTATGATCGTGTTTGCCGTGGCTTCTTTTTTGTGCTCGCTTCCTCACTTCATCTTCGGGGCAGAACTTTCTGCCAGTGTGCGGATGAAAGGTGCCATGAACAGCTCCCAGCTGAATCAGATGAATCTTTGTAATGCCTACGGTAACTACCGCCCCGGGGTGCCGCCTCCCATGACAGGAAGTGACGCCTTTACGAGCTCTGCGATACTCAGCTCCACTAACGGTTATCAGGAGGGATTTACGGAACTGGATTCCCTATTCTCGGAGTCCTCCAACGTTTCCCAAGTGATGCCGCTGTATGGCGACAATGAGCACTGCAAGCTGATTGATTCATCAAAGCATGCCCGGATAACGAAAATAGTGCTGACCATCTTCTTCGTTAGCCTGCTGTTCATCGGCATCGGGGCCACTGCGGTGTACACCTTGGGCATACCTTACATCGATGACAATGTGGCCAATAGGGACTCGCCGCTATATTTCGGTAGTGTGAACATCGCATGTGCAGTGTTGACAGCTGGGTGTCCATGCTGAAAGACGCTGGTTTGATCTAGCCTGCTTTTGTAGGAAATTCAACTCAATTTAATAATGGGAGGTTCCCCACCACAACTTTTAGGTTTCCAAATGTCTATGACTAACTTGAAAACATAACATCTTTGCGTTTGATGACAATTTCTTCGTAAAAACGGTTATTCATGATCGCGTAATAAGTCTTGAAGGGCAGAATTCACTTTAGGTTGATGAATTAATTCTAATTATCCAAAGAAAAACATATCGTTTTTGTAGCCAACGACAGCAACGTCAGCGCAGGTGGCACCATCTAGCGGCCATATATGGCATCGCGGTTTTTCTTTTGACTTTTGGCGGGTAATTAGAACTAATTAATCAACCTAAAGTAAATGATTGCCTTCAGTACTTATCAAGCGACCAAGAACAACCGCTTTGACGAAGAAATTGTCATCAAATGCAATGATGTCATGTTTGGAATTTCGACAACAGAACCTCAACCTCTAAATGTTGGGAACTTTCCGTTACTCTTGATTGCTTTGTCTTAAAATTCCCTCCAGAGGGTCACTGTTCGAAAAACTGGACTAAAGTCGTCATAGGGGCCGTGCATATATGATGTTACGCAATTTTTGCTCTTTTTAGAGACATCCCCCCTCCCTGTAACACTTTGTAACATTTTGCAGACTACCCACCCCTAGTGTTACGTAACGCATTTGAACCAAACAGGTTGTACAGAACCTAGTGTACCATTTGTAATTGATTCCACAATATGTTACTGATGACAATGTTTTTGGTTGAGACATCACCAGTCCATTGCAAATCAGAGCTCCAAAGCTCAGAATAGTTAATTTTTTACATCAGCTAATGCTGTTGTGTATAGCTGCAACACTGCGGTAGAATTTTCAAGACCCTCTGTAACTGTTTGTAACACTTTCACGATAACCCACCCACCCCTTGGTGCGTTATGTAATATTTGCACGGCCACCAGATGGCATTTCAAAATTTTTGAGCCACCTGATGAAGCCCTACAAAATTTGACCGTGAAGCTCTTAGAATTTGTTTGTTACTATATTTAACCGTTTATTTAATTTATGTGTATACCCCATTTGGTATTTCCAATGACCTAGGAGTCAAGGGAGATTTTTCTTATGTTGAGAAACTCGAAACAACCTCTTTCAAGTCTGTTATTTCAATTTGAAATCAAAAATCATGTCTTACTCTCACTGCTTGAATTCGCCCATGGTATCTGATGTTGATAATCAACAATATTGTTTGTTTTTCAGCCATTACCATCGGTGTGCGGATTCTGGGACCGGTCTTTGGATTCTTGCTGGGATCTTTCTGCACAAGCCTCTATGTGGAACCATTCGGTAATCCAAATATTCTTGTGTTGTCCTTTCGGCTACCGGTATCAAAAAATGTGACATCAAGCCCCTGTAGGGATGACATGAAGGATGCGTACTTGAAAACAAAAGTCTTTTCACCATTAATTTCCCTCGCAATATTTGCAATCCAATTCACCAGATGAATGAGCTTGCTATCGAAGGAATACTTGCTGCTAGTGTGTGGGGGTCATGATTGCGAAAGAGAGGTTTGTCGTTACAAAGGCAAGCTTTTTTTCTCGAAAGTTAATAAGCTGGCTCCCTCACGTGTCCTCGCCAGGGACTGATTTTATGGTATCCACAATTTAGCAAACGTCTGAAAAAGAACGTAATCAATTTGAAGATGTCTGGTTTGCTGGATGGCTGTCTGCGTTGTCCCCAGTGGGGAACGAGTGGAGTTGCACGCTTTTTATGGTTCTACAATGCCCATTTACAACCGTACAGACTTTGTCACCTGTTCTGACATTTGAAATCCACAATCCAAACTCTTGCAATAAGTATTTCTTCATTCCCAAACTATTGTAAAACAGACAATAACGAAGTAACATAATCAATGATAACAAGATATTGAAACATACATTTATATTTGAATAAAATTTTGTTCTAAATGATAGCAGATTTAAAAACATAAACTTAAATTTATTTTTTTGGGATCTCTTTGTGAAGCTTGAGCCAGACAGTAGTAAACGTCAGTATTAATCATTGCCGAATTTGGTAGAAACTCATGCAAAACCAATTGACATTTTATTTATTTTCTATGGTTAAACCCAATTACATGTTTATGGTCAACTTACTGGTGATCGGTGATTGAAGAAATGTAGGTACTGAACACTCGATCAAAATATTTACTAACTTTATTAACCAATAACAAAGTAGCACAAAGTGTTATTGGTTAATAAAGTTAGTATAATTTGATCGCGTCTTCTGCACCTACCTTTAAATCTAATTTGTTTTTATATTATTTTCTACTATTTCTATTATCTGCTATTTTCTATGGCCAGGAAAACAAAGTGCATTTCCAAAAATGCCGATTTCATAGCCAATGCATTATTCATGTATATAACAATTATAAACATTAAGCGAATAGAAACCTATTGATTCTTATTGCACAGCAATTTTCTTTATTGTCTGACTAATAGAACAATTCCAAGTGAACTGTTTGCAGATCAATAGAGTGCAACAAAGTATAAACACTGTTTGCATTGTTTTACTACAGTATGTTGCACTCTATTGATCAGTAGTTATTCGAATTGATTCTATGATCAAGTAAATTCAGTTAAATCGTTTGTCAATACAAATTAATTGTCAATACAAATTATTTGAAAATCAATCGTTTGGAGATACTATGAACCTATTAATCCAATGTACTAGTAACATTTGAATTGCTTCTATTTAATTTTTCACTAAACCAATAGACATTTTATTTATTTTCTATGGTTAAACACAATTGCTTTTTGTTATTAATTGTGAATTATTGGCGAAATTATTGATGCAGAAGTAATCTGCTATTTTCTATGGCCAGGAAAATAAAGTGAATTTTCAAAAATGCCGATTTTATAGCTAATACATTATACAGTGTACAAGTATACTTACATGTACATGTAAATTATAAACATTAGGCGAAAAGAAAGAATATTGATTTTTCAAGCACAGCAATTTTCTTTATTGTCTGACTAATAGAACAATACCAAGTGAACTGTTTGCAAATCAATAGAGTGCAACATAGTACAACACTGTTTGCATTGTTGTACTACAGTATATGTTGCACTATATTGATCAATGGTTATTCGGATTGATTCTATGATCAAGTCAATTCAGTTAAGACATTGGCCAATACAAATGAATTGAAAATCAATTCATTGGAAGCATTATGAACTAATTAATTCAATAACTAGAAAAATTTGAATTTTTTTCTGTTAAATTTTTCACTAAATTACCTAAAAAATTATCCCAAATTAGATAATTCGCCTCAGCCTCTTAACATCATCTAGATTTAGCACTAAACTATTTAACTAAAAATGACTCAAGTTTCTAATAGAAATTGTTGGTGATTTTCAGAAACTCCCATCTACACAAGTAAGGATCCTCGATGGATCGGCGCCTGGTGGCTCGGTCTCTTCATCGTAGCCGCAGCTCTTATGGCGTCATCGTTTGCCATGTTTGCATTTCCCAAGCAACTCCCAGTGAAGAAGAGAAACTGTCCTCATCATTCCATGCCAGTTTACATCCAAGGGGATGGCACCAAGTCTGCGCAGCCCCCACTCAAAAAACCTAGCTTGAAAGGTAGGCGATCTTGGTAGCAGTTTTTGTCACCATTATTTCTATTCTCTTGCTTTTATCGAATTGGAGCATTTCGTTGGCCAAGCTCAGATGTTTAACGTGGCGTTGATCTTCCAAACTTTGTCTGACTTTTTCTCACTTTATTTTTTGCAAAGTCCTTCTCTTCGATAATAGGTGATAGGAAGAAATCCTAGGATTTAAATTTTGTTTTTTCTCTGGATTTTTTAATTTTTTTTTTTGCCATGGACAAATCTGGATCGCTGGGCATTACTTTGTCTTACGTTGAATCCAAAAATTAATTTATATGCGAAAGCACCCAGGAAACGCCCATTTTTGTTCCCGTATCTCATGCATCTGAACGTGCTTTTGCACTCTGATGACCCGGTTGTGGAATTTCCATTATTTATGACCCGCGGTTAAAGCGAGGCAACCTCACAAAAGGACCTGGTATGGACAGTAAGGATAACCCGGTACACCCATTGGAGAGATTCTTAACAGTTTTACGTTCAGATAAAAGCGTGCCCATAAAAATGCCAGTCTGAACACGCTGTTATTTAATTAGTAATTGTGCGCAGTACTGCATTAGACTAGTACCTCGCAAGCACCTGCTGATTTGTCACTGTCTCTGCTTTTACATTTTCTTTTCAGAGGCATTTAAAAATTTTAAGGCTTCTGCCGCATAAACCTAGTTGTTTTTACTCAATGGGATGGGGTGATCCTCTAAGCGTTAGGATGCTACAGCTCTACAATATTGTCACGTTAACTAACCAGACTCGACTGAATCCGCATAGCACTTGTGTGTCTGTAATGCCCATTACATGTATAACCAGCATTGATACTTTTGAATGCATATGCTATTAACTAGCTAGCACTTGTGAACACCACTAAGCTTAATAGTTGAAATCGTTATATTACTAACATTTCCTCCGCTATGAACTAACATTTCAACTGCCAATATTTGTTATCTCTGCCACCACCGCTGCCGTATGGTTTTTTTTTTGTTTTGTATGAGGAAAAATTGGAGACATTTCCCAATTTCTTTCTTTCCCGTTGCATTTCTCTCTGGGGGCGTGTAGAGCCATCTAAGGACAGAGCTCATCATTCTGTGAACGGAAGGGAGAAGGTGGCACAGGAACACTCGCGCCGCCGCTTTGAAGGAAAAAACAGTAGGCATCACCCCCTTTTGTTTCCCTGCGTTTAGATGAGCTTTACGTCTCTGGTGCCTGTTGTCCATCTCTTCTCCTTCTTGCCCTTCACCCTATCTTTGGATTTTTATGTGGTTTTTGTTGTCACTTTTTTAATTTTTACCTACTTTTGCTTTTTGTTTTCCTCCATATTTTTTGTTGTCGTTTCAGTTTTCACATTAGCCTGAACTGTGCTTCCATGCACATCCCACTCTTGCTTTGGACACTTATTGACCAAAACGTACATGTACCGTTAGTTGATTCCATGTCACTTAGGCATATTTGCATACTTTCTGCCTATGCACCTTTCGGTTTGCCATTGGCTGGCTGCAAGAACCGTTTTCTTATCAATTTGAAAACGACTAAGTTAAGCAAGTTGCCAGAGGTAAAAAATACTTCTTCAGAATTCTGATGAGTCCTCGTGCTCATTTGCTGGGCATAGTCAACATTTCTCTTAATTGCGTTCACCTTGTGACATATCACTGCCTGCAATCGCCTAGGCTTATAAGACATTTTTTAAAATAGAAATGCTCGGCATTAAGATATTTCTTAATTCTTTGCTGGACATTAGGAGTGTCAATCCTAAAAAAATAATTGTTTTTGAAATTGACTAATTGGTGTACGCATCCGCAAATGACTACCAAACCAGTTTTTCAGGTTTTGGTAGCCATATGCACACGCGCACATCAATTAACCAATTTCAATTACAATTATTTTTTCTAGTAATATACACTCCCTAATGTTGTCATAAATGTGTGGTCCAAGGCATTTTCTTTAAAAACTGGGTAGATAATTTCTTTAAAAAAATTGATTTTATGATTAAATTTGAATTTTTTTTTTAATACTTTCAGTCTAGAAAATGTTGTATCAAAGAAAAAAAGAGGATTTTAAGTTAAAATATATTACTGAAAGTGAATGCAATTGGGAATTTCAGCTCAAATTCAAAAACACCCCACACGCTTGCGTTCAGCATAAGTAGTATATCTCAGTCCATATAGTTTTGGGATTTGCCTCTGATGAAAATTAAATCTTTAAATGGGTTCTTGTTACTAGCAGTCTAGAGAATCTTTGAATCAAAGAAAAATCCCGAGAATTTGATGTTAAAATTATGTTCAAATACTGCATATTATTGGAAGTTAATGCAATTGAAACTTTTGACACAAAAATCAGAAACACTCAACCCGCTCACATTCGGCACAAGAAGTATGACTCAGACCATAGTTTTGGGTTTGGCACTGATGGAAATTAATTGAGTTTGTGGCAACAACTACTCGGATAATTGGCCAGTTTATTTGGAATTGTCCAATAGAATGTACATGTATATTTCGCGTCGAGGTTTTTGCTGGCAGAGCATGGACATGCAAAATGCCTATTTGACACAGTTCCTGCCTGCTGACCATTATTGCTTGCCAGTAGACATTTTATGAGATGGGTTTTCAGTTGGCTGCCATTTGCAGGTTTAAATGGGAAGCGTGTGCCAGCATGTTACGTTGCTAGGTTATCATTGAGATCTGACATGCATCGACCGTCATTTTCACTCCACTTACAGTATACTGTATGTCCCTGAAATTATGTGGGTTTTTAATTTGGCTGAGGAAAGTTCAAAGCACGACTGATCAATCAATCAATCCCAGAAAAATCAGTAAACATGTTTATCCCAGGGCATAGAATTGCAACAGAGGCATTATCTCTGCTGCAAAACTTGAAAAGAAAAGTGTGGATTAGTGGCAAAATCGATGGGAACGCTGTGGGTTGTCAAACATTTCAATTACAGCAAATTAATAAGTAAGGCACTTAAGCATGCTACGTCAGACATGGATGTTATGCAACCGTGGCTGATGAAATAATGTTTCATCATTTGCTTTATTTTTCCTTCTCATGATTTGCTGTTGAAAGCTGGAATCCTGTGAGAAATTGGCGAAAGAATGTCAATGAACGCAACTTATGCAATTGAACTGTGCAAATGACACTGGTTAATGCTATGATGTTGAGGTGACGGAAAATTGGCTGGGCCTTTTCCAGCTTTTAAAGTACCGTCTTCCTTGCCTTTGTTGATGGCCATAATCATTGTGCTGAGCCTGTTATTGAACTGCCCTTGATTGTTGCATTGTAGCTTAGGTGCTTAGGTTGATTACGTTTGGACATTCTCCTTCAGAAAGAGACTTTCCATAACTTGCTATCACGAAGCAAAGTTTATGTAGGTTCCTGTCTTGTATGTGTAGATACGCATTGGATTTCAAAATGGTAGCTTTGGCTCCATGATCAACATATTGAGCGTTGGGGAAGACGATGCCGATCAGCGAGGACTTCAGACCCAAAGCTTCTTCAGCGAGGACTTTGGACCCAAAGCTTCTCCAGCGAAGACTTTGGACCCAAAGCTTCTTCAGCGAGGACTATGGGCCCAAAGCTTCTTCAGCAAGGACTTTGTACCCAATGCTTCTTCAGCGAGAACTTTGGACCCAAAGCTTCTTCAGCGAGGACTATGGGCCCAAAGCTTCTTCAGCAAGGACTTTGGACCCAGTGCTTCTTCAGCGAGGACTATGGACCCAAAGCTTCTTCAGCGAGGACTATGGACCCGAAGCTTCTTCAGCAAGGACTTTGGACCCAATACTTCTTCAGCGAGGACTTTGGACCCGAAGCTTCTTCAGCGATGATTGTCATCCTGAAGTTTCTTAAGTGAGGCCTTTGACCTTGGCGCTTCTTCAGCGAGGACACTTTGCCCGGATCTTCATCAGTGAGGACACTAGGCTCGAAGCTTCTTCAGCGAGGACACTGGGCCCGAAGTTTCTTCAGCGATGACTGTCATCCTGAAGCTTCTTCAGTGAGGCCTTTGACCCTGGCGCTTCTTCAACGAGGACACAGGACCCGAAGCTTCTTCAGCAATGGCTGTGGTCCCAGAGCTTCTTCAGCAAGGACACGAGTCCCGAAACTTCTTTAGCGATGACTGTGATCCTGGAGCTTCTTCTGCAAGGACACAGGTCCTGAAACTTCTTCAGCGATGACTGTGGTCCAGTAGTTTCTTCAGCGAAGACTGTCATCCTGAAGCTTCCTCAACAAGGATACTGAGCCCGAAGCTTCTTCGTCGAGTACTTGGGCCCGAGGCTTCTTTAGCAAAGTCTCAGGCCCGAGACTTCTTCAGTGGGGACTTGGGTCCAAGGCTTCTTCGGCAAGGGCACAGGGCCCGTGGCTTCTTTGTCGAAGGCTTGGGACTTGAGGCTTCTTCATCTAGTATTTGGGCCCGAGGTATCTTCATCTAGTACTTAAGCCCGAGGCTTCTTCAGTGGGGACTTGTGGCCTGAGCTGTGTTCAGTGGGGACTTGGGGCTCGAGGCCCACTTTGGCGGTCTTTTTAGCTTTTTTGGTTACATTTTTTCTCGCTTCATTATCAGATTTGCATAAGTTGAGTCCAGTGGCATTCTGTCGCAATTATTAGACGACCATGTGCATGTCTCCCTGGCTAATAGGACTGTTCGTATCGTAAACATGTTTGTTACCAGGCTGAGTTACGGAAGAGTAAATTTGACTCGTGGGTCATTTGCAGTTTCTGGTCATTTGTCAGTTTGCTCCCAGTGTAATGTAAAACTCCGGTTTGGAAACTTAGGTGTCTCGTGTGTCACGTGGACAGTTACCAAGTTCTCGTGTCATCCAAGAAATTTTGTCGTTATCATTTGTATTTATTGATTGTATGCGAATATTTATTTGTCGTACGTACAGAGTAGTATTTGATATTATGGACTCCGTCCAGATGTAGAATTTGTAAATTGATTTTCATAACCATGTTGTTTTCAATTTTGGAACTTCAGATACTAAAGTCTCGATAGTCGATTCTCACTAATTTCCGTTCGAATTCTTGTAGAAATATGAGCAAAATTTGATGAAACGATAAAATATAGCTATGGAAAAATTCTGGAGCATCAACATGACAATTAAAAGGAAATCAATCATCGCATTCGAACATTTGCTTTTCAAGCATTTACATCAAACATTATATCTTTACCGTATTTTAATTTTGGATTTATTTTTACGGGTAATGCAGTAGAATGCAGTAGATCAATTTAAAATTCGCTTGAGAGCTATTCACGTTTATTGGCTGCCTCTCTTTATTTTATATGTATTGATTAATATTTTTGTTGTTTACCACCTAAGCAGTCAAGAATATGAACACCAAACTGCAGAAATAAGCTTGCGAATTATCGTCAATTATAAGTAATATGGTCGAAACCGTTCTTGATTCTCTTGAACTAGACAGTAATGGTATAGAAATGCCCATTTTGCAGGGCCCAGCTTACCAAGATGGCGCCAAGAGATACTTTGTTTGCTGGGGCACTTAATTACAGCGCCATATATGATGAATTTTGCGCAATTGCTAAATTAGTCCTTCAGGCTGCAGCTTTTGATGTTCATATTTTATGTTCCTATATAGTCTTCTGATGCCAAAAAACTAGTTTCATGTTTGATCGCTGCTGCACATAGCCGCTAAGTACAGCCAATTGGAAAATTTTAACTGTGCAGAAAATCGTGGATGTCATCGCCCAGTTGAATGTACTTACAGTAAAGATGTCTGTGCAAAGATCTCAAAATGGTTACACCAAAGTCCACTTGTACACAGTCTTCTTCATTTCTTTCTTTTTCATCTCCATCAATTCTTCTTTGGAACCATGGATATAGCTTGCATGGATTTTAATATACTGTAGTAGTATTTTTAGTCTTTACCGCATGTTCATTGTGCCACCCTTTAAATTTCGAATGTTGGAATGGTGCACATGATGAACATAAATTTCATTACTTGAAAAACTGGATAATTTGCATGTTTGTATACGTCTGAACGTTTTTCCAAGGGTTAGAGTCGTATGGTTACTATTGAAAGGAATGTACTAATTTAGAGACAGCTGAACATTCGGACACTTTCATGGGCAAAATGATCGGGTACTTTGATTACGTTTATGACAACACGGGTGAACTGTTTCCTTGTTTGTTCTTGAGTTGTTATGGACAGAGTGAAAGAGTGATAGGTAGACGCTGTGAGGTGCACAAAGATCGCAAAACATATTAAATCTGTGTTTTTTTGTAGATTTCCCAGTGGCTTTGCGACGACTGTTGAAAAATGACATTCTCCTATGTCGCACAGCAAGCAGTGTCTTGCACATCCTTCCCATTGCTGGACTGTACACTTTTCTCCCAAAATACATCGAAAGCCAGTTTCGCATGACAGCGACAGATGCGAACATGGTGTCGGGTGAGATGCGGAAAATCAGGAATGAGCCGTCATTTGATTTTAGTGTCTAACCATGGACTATGTTAAACATGTTGCAGGAATGGCAGGCATTCTGGTGATGGGCGTGGGCATTTTTGCTAGTGGAACATTCATGCGGCGATACAAGCCCAATCCACGGTTTGTAGCTGGCTGGATCGCGATGACGGCATTGGCATATGCTATTGGCATGGTAATTCTCACCTTCCTCGGTTGCCCACTGGACGACTTTGCCAGCCATCATGGAGTCATGGAGTATGTAAACTTGGCTTTTTATTCATTGCAAATTTTGGGTGCACTTCGGTATATGCCCTGCTCTACCATAGACACCAGTAGATGTCAGGGAATTCGTATAATGTCTGAAAATTTGCTGGTAGTTTTCTAAAATTAAGCCCACGACGTTCAGTTAAATATCAATATTACAGTTTTATTTACAGATTGTGGGCTAAATTAAAATACATAATTTCATGATCTAGTTTTCCTCAAATTTTCGACTAAGGAATTTGAAATGTCGCCTTCATTCCCCCAATCGGACCTGGGTCTGTTACCAACTCTGGCCAGGCCTGTTCGTGATTGTAACACCATTAAGATTGCTTAGATTGCTTTTCATTATATAAATGAAAATCTTGAAGAGAATATACATGTAAATATGCACATGGGATTTGATAACTTCGTGGATTTAAAGTGGTTGGCTAAACTGCTGACTTGGCCCTGTCTGATGTAAAAGTGTTAAATTCGAAAAATTGTTCGTTTTAAATTGTCTGTAAATTTTGCAAAAAGTGTCTGGAAAACTTGGAAAAGTCAGAGAAATTTAATTGAAGATTCTGCCAGTCGCCCTGCTATGAGAAAGTGATCTTCTCCTAACGTCTCGGAGGCTGGCAGTGATTGCCTGACGGTCAGGGCAGGCTGGGCAGCTGAATAAATTACTTTCACTACGTTTATATGCAGATGCTGAACTAGATTGCATAAAATGTATCTTACTTGTCAATCTTATGGATATGGCAAAGAAGGTCCTGCTTGAATAATTTTTTTCATTTTTCGAAGAACACGAATTCTCAATCCAAAGTCATGTTTTCCAGAAAAAAAAAATTGTTTAAAAAATAGGAAAGGACAAATTTTCTAAATATAATTACAGATTTTATTAAAGCTGGGTTTCCACAGCTTAAGCCCCAGGTTAAACATTTTATTTTTCCCTGACCTTTTGTTTTCCCATCGACCAATATACCGTAAGGTAAAAAAAACCTGTCCTTTGCTAGGACGATAATTATTGAATGTGTATAATAAAGGAATTCACTCAACATTTTAAATTGAATTTTCAATTAGGAATGTTCAGATGCTCGGTCTGTATTTTAATGTAGCAAATTTCGATATTGTCATAATGAAGCCCAATAAAGAACCAAACTGCCATATCGTTCCACTTTGACAGTAGCCTACTACCAAAGCAAGTTTTTATTTGCATTTTAGTGTATATTTGTATATTGTATATACCACGCCTCAGTATACTGCAACCTCAAGTACGACTAAAGAGGTTTCAGGTAGAGGCTTAGGTTAGAGCGATTTAAAGTCTGCAGATAAACGTAGTGATTGTTAGGTTATAGTTTAGGGTAGGTTAGGTTGGATTAGGTAGGGTTGGGTTAGGTTAGACTAGGCTTTGTAGGATTGAAATAAAAATATTTATGCACATTTGGAGCAGGGCTTGTTCCGTAGTACACCCAACATTTTTGCATGGGGCACTAGATTAAATCTTAAATCATATTGAAGACACACCAAAGCTAAAACACGCTAATTAACAAACGTGGTAATCTCGGTTTCCATAGTTCCTACATTTCCTACATTTTAGTTTAGTATGTCCTCAGCTGTGTATTTCCCACTCGGCAATGGAAAACGAGATTACCTGCACGTTCGTTAATTATCGCGTTTTAGCTTTGGTGTGTCTTCAGTATTAGACATTGCATTTTGCAACATTCGTGCTTCTCTGATATGGTATGTGACAGCAGTATACGTGGACGGCGTGTTCATTTATGACAATAATCAGCAAATTTCTATAATTTCTAGTGGAGTCGGACATAAAATCAGCTGCAATTCCTCGTGCGACTGTGACCAGAGCGTGTTTGCCCCGGTCTGCACCAGCGAGGGAATAACCTATTTCTCGGCTTGCCATGCTGGGTGTACTTCGCACACAATCGTTAATGTGGGACCTGGGTCGGAGGTCTTGGAGACGGTGAGTACCAATTCTAACTGCTCAGTATAATTTCTGCATTTCCTTTTTAATTTTAAAATTGAAATTTTTTTTGCCATCTAGTTTGTCAACTGCACCTGTCTGTCACCTGATGTCATAGTGAAACCGGGCTACTGCGATCTGAATTGCAACAATTTCGTTTGGTACATCTGTATTTTCTCGCTCTTCGTACTCATTCATTCTACTTCGGAAGTCGGGTCCATGCTGCTGACCCTCAGGTAATGTTGCACTCATTTCACACGGGCAGATGAAATTTTTTTCAATGTTTGCTGAATTTTTAATTTTGATTGCATTAGATGTGTTGATCCAAAAGACAAAGCAATGGCACTGGGATTGATCTCGTTTGCTATCGGCCTTTTCGGTAGGTGCTCTATTCCAACATTATTTTTTCAGATTGTCTGATATGCAAGTTTGATTGTAACATGTAGCTAGGATGGAGCATTCTGAAATTTGGAAACTTCAAATTTCTGACCATTTGACTAAAATTATTGTAGGAAATGTTCCCTGCCCAATCATATATGGGGCTGTGGTGGATTCAGCTTGCTTAGTTTGGGAAACTCTTTGTGGTGAACAAGGAGCTTGTTGGCTGTATGATCCATTACTCTTTCGCAAATTTTTCCACGGTAAGTGGGCTTCGATCGCAAATTGCATAAGATATAATGTGTTTTTATGCCAGATTATTGCTGCATTTAGCGAATAAGTTAGTTTTACGAGCTTTAATTGACCCAATTATGATCAGATGTGGTCAGGGAAAGTCAGGTAAATGTTGACATTTTGACATTCAGTGAGGGAAATTATTAATGTCTCGAAAATTTGTTGTGGCACAACTATTTTGATTGGTATAATTATCTCATGAATAGCATTAGAAAAGCTGTATTTGTGATGTACTTTTTCTGAAAATTTCGCCTATGGCGATTTCACTATCATTTATTATCATTATCAATAATTTTACTTATGAAAAATTCATCTAAAATGCATTATTTTTGTTAAATCAATTTTACCTATGGCGTTTCTGGAATTATGGAGAATTTTGTTTAAATTTTAAAGAAGTCCTCAAAAATGCAGTGTTTAATATCTAATGGTTTCAACTGCTGGTGTCGCATCAGTATTAATATTAATACACTAAAATCCAATATTTTTTTTGTAATTTTTCAAAAATTTCGTCTATGGCAGTCTTTTAATTATTAATATTATTATTTCTTCTTAACAATTTCCACCGTATTGTACATTTGTTCGGATCAAACCTGTAAAATTGTTTCTTGAAATTGTCTGGATATTTTCCAAAAAGTTTGTGGAAAACTTGGAAAAGTCAGGGAAATTCAACTGAAGATTTGGCTAGTCATCTTGCCAAAAAAATACATAAATAGTTAATTGTAGTGTTGCAGATAAGGTTAATTTTAATTACATGCGACATTTTTTATTTGATAAGTCAGGGAAATTAGATTTGGTCAGGGAAATTGAGCTGCAAATTTTGGTATGAACATGCACATTGTTGTTGCATTTAGCGAATAAGTAAGTTTTCTGGCGAAATTGACTTGCTAAATGTTGAAACATACTTTAATACTTCGTTTCGTTTCAAGGGATGACTGGCGCCATAATGTTTCTGGCTTTCATCGTGGACATGATAGTGTGGTACAAGGCGAAAGACATAAACTTCATGGATGATGAAAGTGAGAAAGTCACCGAAGAAGCAATACCCATGAATGTTATACCCCAAGAATTTGATCAGGGCGTGTGATCAGCCAACAGTTTGGCTGACTCACATATGAAATAACCACTATTTCTATCGAGTAGAATATTCCAAGCCTTGACTTATACATGTACAAGGTGAGATGTTTTCTGTTTAACCATTCAATGGATCATGTGGTTTTCCGGATAGCGTTTCTTGCTCCAGGCAATGATGCTTTCTACCAACGACAAGCGCCAACCGTCCACATTGCGAAGCGCCAGCAGGCCAAAAATAAATCGGATCGGACAGTTCTTGAGCCGGGTCTCGAAGAAACTTCAATTACGGGTCGATTGCAGCAAAGTCTGTTGCGAGCTAACAGATTTTTGCTCATCAGAAACTAATCGTTTTATATAATACTAAGGAAATATCTGTGATTTTTACATCAGATAAATCAAATTTCTAGCCAGATCATGGCTTCACATTGTAGCTACTGATTCTAAGAAGACTGCAGCATGGCAATATTTTGCGTGGTGCGAAGATGTGTGCATGCAGCGTTTTAATAACGACTAGTTGGATGCTGGACTATAAGGCGACACTTTGACCAGAATTTTTAATCGGTTTAATCATGTTATGGTTTGAGTGGCCAGATTTTCGTCAGACATACCAAATTCTGGTAATTGAAAATTACCATGCTTTTAATTTGGTGGGTGAATTTCAGCAGTTTCTCTCATTCCTGCTTTCGCTGTTTGCAAATTAATGTGTCATTAGATTTCACTTAAATTCCTTAAATACGAGAGGAATAAATAACTCAAACGTAAGGATTTGTTTTACAAAATCGTTAATTTTGTATACAAAACCACGAAATTGTGACACTATTTCGTTCGTGTGCCTTGTCCGAGCCAGTGTCATACAACAAAAACGGAATTTGGCAGCCTAAAAAATAAGGTGAATTCTTGCTTATTCGACAAACTGTGCAGTATATTCTTAGCGTTAATCTTTTCTGCATACCCAAGATAAAACAAGTATTTTTTATAATATTAAATATGCAAATCTTGGAAACGTGATTAGGCCGATGTCATGCATATTTTTAATCGTGGATATTTTAATCATCAAATTTCAAATGTTAACGGAATGCAATTAAGACATTTTATGGGAAAATTTTGCATTAAAATTGGTATCCAGTGAAAGTCTTGCCGACTCTTTTTGGGAACTGGCCATCAGTATTGTTGCCAATTATGGGAAAAAAGTGAAGTAGGTAAAATATGAAAAGTAATTCCTGTTATCACCTTTGAACATACGTGAAAAGTAGTGTAGTTCTCCAAAGTTTTAATTTTTTTTAGCTTTACTGGGAAGTTTTCAAAATAGTTCATTACTTGAATAGTAGTGTTTGTTGGAAAATAAATAAAACCGCGAACAAAGGAAAATTGTAGGAAAATATCATTTTACCCAATTTACCATTGTTTGGTCGCAATTTTTATCATCTGTGCAGAAGTTAAAACGAGATAATTTTTGCTCGCCATATACACGTGCACTTTGTTCATGTTTGCCCCATTTATGTATTCTTTCGTACTTCATGAACCAAAAAGGACCACCAATTCAAAATATTTTTTCACGGAAAATAGTCTTGATCATGCTTCTTTAAACGGATGTTTTAAAATGGTAATACAGTTTCAGCAGGATTTATTATTAAACATTTAAATGTTAAATTGTCACATTTGATTGTCAATCAAAATTGCCAAATCAAAAAAATATCAAATGATTAATTTTTTTCTCCTTGTTATACCATATACAATTTGTTGATATTGTTTTTAAGTTCAGTCAGATATTCATGGAAGGAAACTCGTGCTGAAGTCTTGTTTGGAAGTTTAATGTTTGTATCATTTTGTGTGCAGAAATAGCTAACTTCTTGAAGATTTCATGTATTGTAAATCCTTTTTCATGCAGTTTGTAAGCCTGCAGGTTTCTTTTCATTTTTAACTGAGCTCAGTAATCATTAGACTGAATGATTAAATACCTGACGAGGCATGCATACATTTGTACTATATTATGTACTTAAATCATGTTTAATAGTGGAATCTTTCGTTCAAAACGGAAGACTCTATTGTAATTTCATTTGGGGAAACTGAATCACATCGTGCTAGTCATATACTTAAGTGCTTATTGTAGACTCGAAAGCGTTTTGGTAGTTGATCGAAGAATAAATTTAAATGGTACTCTCGATGATATCCACATTTAAATTTAAGGCAATTGTGTTGCATTTTATGGACTCTAAATTTTTTAAACTGTTTCGATATGTATCACCTGCGAAATCGTATATTTTCTCTTTATGATCAATTTTATAACAAAATTTGTATTTAGGGATCAGTAGAAATATGTATATTTAGCATCGCAAATGCTGGTGCATGTTTACATTTATTCTTCACCCAACTTTTGTAATGCGTGGAAATGGGGGGTATCGTTGTTGTTTGTGGTTCAAAATTAAATAGGAAATGTACATAGAATTGTATAGAAGCTCTTAATATGGAGGTTAATTGAATCTGGGATCGATTACATATACTGGGCTTAGAAAGTTGCTTGTTTGTGTATAACAGAAGTTTATATGAATACGTACGTATAGGATGAATTATCATCTCTAGTGTGCCCGCACTAAAATGGCAAACCCTCGACTGGTAAATTTCACACCAGTCAACTGTAAAATTTTGTCTATTTTCTTCACGAAAACGCAGCATGTATTTTCCACAAAAATAAATTTATAGGAAATTGTCCGTAAAGGCCTTTTTTAATTTTCATTTCATAATTCTTCAAAAGTAGGAAACATCTACTTTGAAAACTGTTTGATATTTAACAATTTCATTAGACAGAATTTTCACCCCAATTTTGACAGGGTTGGCGTTTCATCATAACGACATGGAACAAAAGTATCATGCTTATGCATGCAGGATGGAGGTAAGATCAATCCTGTTACCGCAAAATAAAAATATTTCTTGAAACTTTCTTTTTAATAATACATGTATATCTCTTTATTCTAGCTAATGTGCCGTTTGGCAATGGTCAGTTTTACGATATTTAACCACTGTAAAGCTCTCCTGCAATCTTACTGGTAAGATCTCAATAAATATCTATATTTTTTTCTACAGATAATGGGTTTTAATTAACTAAACAGTGTTCATCTCAAATGATAAAGAAGATCAGGTTACTTACAGTTTGACAATTGAGGTCAAGTTGAACAAATTTATTTAAGGTAGGCTAAGGTTTTTCACTAATATAATTTAGCATATCTGATTAATTTTCTGCGTAATTAATGCAAAGGTTAAAACTTGAGCAGAAATGATGTGGGTCACACAAAAGCTGCAATAGCACATTTAAAAACAGCTGAATAAACGCCTCAGTCGAAATATTTTGCCAAACTCACTGATAAATCATGGATTTTAACCCATATTATTATAAAGGAATAAGTTTGCCGACCACCTTACCACCCTGTCATCATTTAGTCACCCCTGTCCCTAAGATGATGTCATAATACTTGGATGTTCCCTATATACTTTTCATTTACTCTACACATTACATTTAAACTCACTATCATTGCACTTAAAATAAAGTGGTATTGATTTAATTTCAATGATTCAGCGTCCATGCATGTTTGCGCAAGAATGTTACAAAACAGCTTCATTAAAAAAATCTTTATTCAAAAGTTTATATTCAATACAGCACTTAATTTACCCACGTATAAAAAATGACAAAGTTTACAAAATTTAAAACCTTTAAATATTTAGCAGGCAGTAATTTCCAGTTCACTGGTTGTTGCTTTGGGATTTTTTTCAGGGGCTTCAATAGCTTTTTCAGGAGGCGTTTTTTCTTCGAAAAGATTTAAAGCCCTGCACAAGTACAGCACGTAACCGTCCATTGCAGTTCCACAAGTGATCATTAATAGAGTGAGCCCTTGCATGACGTAGCGTAGATAGTCAGAGTCGTACAACCAACAGTTACCTCTATGTCCACAGTTGTTCCCCCACATTATGCATGCTGCATCCAGTAAGGCACCATATATGATTGGGCAGGGAATGTAAGCTAAAATAAAAAAGAATTAACTTCTAAATACTTATACACGTAATTATACAGAATATGGACATAATTGAAGTTAGTAATATATGCAATTATTAAACAAGGTGCCTACTGGGCTGGAAAATACTGGAATATACTGGAAATCGTTTTTCATACTGGAATAGACTGGAAATCTCGTTTTTCATACTGGAATAGACTGGAAATTGTTTTTCATACTGGAAAATACTGGAATATACTGAAAAAAATTTTGATACTGGAAATTTTTCAATTTCAAATTTATTTTTCTGAAAATTGCCCTAAAAATTCGACCCCATGACATCCTGCATGCAATTAACTTCTAAATGATCTCAGTGTGACCACGTGGCACAAACAATGGCCCTATATGGATGTACATAGCCCATGGAAATCATGTGGGGCTTGTTTAAAAAAATGTTATCATTTGTTATTAAGTTTCTCTAAAAATTTCGCCTGCGGCGCTTTTAAATTATGAATCCAACAAAACAAATTAATGGAAATCTAGGAAAAGCTAATCATGTTGGTATAGTTTTTTTAAAAAAATGGCATCATTTGTTATTAGGTTATTCTAAAAATTTCTCTTGCAGCGCTTTTAAATTATTGATCTCAATAAAATAATTTGTGGAAATCTGTGTAAAACTAATTGTGTGGGATTAGTTTTTTTAAAAAAAATTCGCCTACGACGTTTGTTTATTAATATTAGAATCTGGGGCGCAATTTCGGTGATGGACTCTGATCTCGAAAATGCTGTATCCGCCACTGGTGAGCAAAATACTGGACAAATGAAATTACCGGTATACTTCAGTAGACTTCCCTGTTAAAACTTGACAGTTATGAACTGGCCATTGTGAACCAACCATTATAATTTTCTAACCATTTTGAAATCTCTTACTCATTGTTGGGCACTGTAATTATAAAATTTGGATTGAAAACCCGAGGTGAAAAGTAACGTAATTTTCAAACTTAAATTTCAACTGAAAACTGGGTCGGAGTATGCCAATCTGCCTTTTCAAAACCATAGCACCATCTTCTCAATGCCGAACCATACTGCTTCTCAGACTCAATATACCATTTAGTCTAAAAAAGTTTATTCTTCAAATACGAATCCCTGTCAGCCTACGAGCCATTAGGAGAAGCCCATGTATAGTGTCTGTGCTGGAGCAGGGACTGTACCATATTAGAATAATGTATTTTGTCAAAGTTTTCCCACATGTTGAGAGACTCATAATAATTGGTACGCCCGTTTTGTTATTGGAATAAACCGGACAACTTGGAATATACTAAACATTGTCAAATAGTGGCAGTTTAATAATGAATAATCAGTTTTAAGCTTGCATTTGCCATTTTTATGTAATTAAGCGTTTTTTGGACTCAAGGTGCACCGATTTGGAAATTTCCAGACATCATAATATATTATCAAAACTATATTATATATTATTGCCAAAATATTTGTCATATATTACAAATATAATTCCATTTTTAAAATATATGTGTAATATATTAACAATATATACTAGTATATTTATAATATATTACTGGCGTATAATTTTTCCATATGGGAATACCGGATAATTTACATCATGGTTAGTGTTTTGCATTCAATGTAACTTACCAAAAACACTTTCCATTAAAGTGTGTAAAGCAATGCCCAAGCTTTTGTCCTGTTCATCGATACACCTGCAAAATTTTAAATGTTGATAAGTTCATTTAAAAGTCGACATTTTAAAATTTAATATAGCATGGCTATCTTTGGGGCCGATGTTCTATATGACTTGCCTTAAAATGATGAGCATTCGACTGATTTTTCTAGTTGCCATCAGGGTCCTCATTATACCCATTATGATTAAATAAATGGTAAAGGAAGAGCACGAGAATGGACAGTAGCCTGCTTTGGCCACTGGCCTTGTATATTTCTCTGTCTCGTTGTGGTCGTACTTCAAATATGTAGATCCAAAATGGCTGTCGTTAAAAATAGGCTCATTTGCTTGGAATGCAAAATCGTTGCTGGCACAAGAACAGTTGCTATAAACCTGAAATAAAAAGAGTTAATTTGAAAAATGACAAGGTCAGAATAATATTCCGTTAAAAACGATGCATTCAAATTGCTCTGAATCTTATGCCGAAATGATATAGGAACTTATTTGATGATCATGATAAACATAAATATGACGGTGGCATTCAAGAATTGTCATTATAATGATGAGGGATAATGAGTCCATATGGTGAGGAATAATGAAGTGGGGAAATCGCCATCAACCATATGCTCAGTTATTATTATTTTTATGAAAATTGGATTAAAGCCCATCATAGGTTATTTACTTTTGGATAAAAAAATCGCATTGGCTTTTTTTCGTTTTTGTGCGACTAAATCTATCATGAGCTAATTTTGATAATGTTGTCATCACTTGAGGGTGGAGGGTGGTAATTATAACGAATGCTGATTCAGGTTGAGGGTATGAAAATCAAGATTTTGTGATTGAATTACAGTATACTTGAATATTCGTCAAATAATACTTGAACATTCCCTAAATAATACTTGAACTTTTCCTGTAAAACAACTGAAGGTTTTCCAAATAACACTTGAACGTTCCCCAAACGTCATTTCAATTATGCCTATTTTTTTGAAAATATTAAAAAATTTACTGGGCCAAGTTTAAGGTATTGTTTAGCTCTTAAAGGACCTGTCTGTTTTGTCTAAAACTTGCTCATTTTTGGTCTAAGAAACGTTTTAGTATGCTCAACTGAACACTGATGCTCTAGTAAAATATTACTCCATCGGTTTTCATTGCTTTCCAACATTTTCTTAATATGTCCACAATTGGATGATTGTGGTAGAGGGTCATAACAAGACGTGCTCAGCAATCTCGAGCGAATGTCGATTATTGACATTTCGTTATCGCTAATGTGATGGCTGACACTCTCATTCATGTGAACGAATATAGAAAAGGATTTATTTGCACGGTCCATTAACTCTTCAGAAATCTGATAAAAGTCAATGCACCACTACTTACTCTATTTTTTCTATTATTTCCTTGCGATTGAGTGCATCCTGCATGGCATGGCGAAAAGTAGTTTTTATTCTCCAGACAAATCGGAGTAAATTTGGCAGCACTGCAGCCCCCAGTGCAATTCGAACTGCAGGTCAGCTGGTCACTCAGTCTGTTTCAAATATACGTGAATTTAGGATTAATATGTAATAAATCTATTTAAAAGAAAAATCGAAGCCATAAAATGTTAAAGCGAAAAAAACAGCGACAAGATGCTATCAGACGACAACCTTGAATTTCGATGAGCTATTTCATTAGCAAAAATCGAAGTTTGTTGTCGTTTTTAAAAGACTAGACACGATAACAGTCCAAGGCTTGCACTTGTAGCCAATTCATTGAATTAGTTTTTTGTCATTTTATGGCTTATTGGGATGGGTTTGAGTCAATTACTGGATGTTATTGGCAGTGCCCATGTTGAACCCAATAATTTCCATTGTTGGGCAATTGATCAGCATCAAGGCAATCAGAGATCCGATGTAGATGACGTCCAAGATGATGTTCCAAGCAGTGACGTATATGGCCTTAGGTTTCCAAAACCTCAAAACAACTCCCAAAATCAAGATCCCCACAATTCGCATGGCGTTGCCAGATATTCCTATTGAGATTGAACAGTATTTAATAGAGGAAAAGTTTAGATTTCTGTGGCCTTAGCTTTCAAAATTCGCAGTTGAATTAAGTGAAATGAATACCTGTGAAAAAACTGCTGTCTGATGCGGTTTGGTGAAAATATGATTCTATGTACTTGGGTTGAAACGTTTCGTGCTGAAATCATTACAAATTGTATGTTCAAACAATGTCATTTTAGCATGCTTGGTGGACGTGAGTGAATAGGGCCTAATGCAATTTACCCCATTTGTGCCGAATAAGACGAAACACCTAGCCAAACCATGGCAGATCAGTATCTTGTTCTTCAATAGGCGTTTTATAGCAGCTGGAAAACCTAAATTTAACGAAAACTTGATGAACAAACATGTTTGTCAGGAATTACATTTTGTGGAGCATTGATTATTGGCTTGGGGAATAAGGGTGGCTCACATATGCAAATACGACGTTACGCAACAGGCTTTATTGTTTTTTGTTGAAAAGTAGCTTCAAACCAATCATATCTTTGGTAAATTCGGACAACTAAACAACTAACTTTGATGGCAAAGGTTGTCAGCCATGGAGCATCCGATGCTGATGTCAGAATGAACTTGGACCTTGATGTCATGATGATATCTGACTTTGTAACTCAAATCTTGAAATGTTAGCCTAATTCCAATTTGACAGTTTTAGAAGACAACGAGATTAGCCTTAAAACGGTTAATGTGGGACTAGGAATTATAAAACTAATGATTTGCCTAATTTAAGACTTGGACATCAATGGCAGACAGATTACCGTACCAGAAATTCGTAATATACACTGTATTCACTAAAACGTTTCCTATCCGAAATTTTCAGTTTTTAGACTAATACCCTTACACAAATTTTAGGTTTAACTTTGGTTAATTTCTGGTATCCAGTAGGTATCAAGGTATTTTTATGGTGTATTATTGGTATACTGTACACGATTTGCAACCTTGGAGAAGATACCTACGATGGTTTCTTTAAAGTTTCATTATTGGTTGTTGAAAGGTTTCCTCTATATCCAATGTATTTCATAGGTTTTCAAAATGTTGTACACTGAAAGGTATCACCTTGAAACCTATGATAGGCATATTTTGCACCCGATCAGACTTATTTGATACTTGTTGGAACATTTTTGATAACAAAAAAATACAAAAAAATGGAAGCCTACTTACTAGGAACTTTAAAAATACCTTTCAAATTTTTGTAAGGTTAACCACACAGAAAAAACATGGCTTGCCTGCATGGCACTGAAGTCAACTTGCTAGCTACATGTAAATGATACCAATTCTCAGAATACTTAGTGTTTTAAAGCTTATTTAACATGATGTTATGATGATGTTATATCAAACACAATGATGCATGTCATATCAAGTGTAGTAAAACACATGCATATACTGTATAATAAAAGTTGTGCAATTTGTCACATGACGTCATATATAGCTTGTTATGGATGGTACACTTTTTCAAAATTAATTTTATGTAACAAAGTTATATAGCTTTTTTGAAAATGAGAAGAAGGAATGCTATTTAAAAAAATTCAGTATTGAAAACCCAAAGCTGGGTTTACACTATTACAAAACATTGTAGTATAACAAATTAATTTTGTTATTTTGGTTAGCTGTGTACAAGTTTTTAGTACAATTATACGCCATATACTGTATATTGTAAATTGCTGGGTTTACTGTGTGACAAAACGTTATATAGCGAAATTATACAATTTTTTTGTTCAAAATGAGTGGGGGAAATGTTATGTTACATGTTTCTTAATTGTGATATCTATCGAGTGTAGACATAAGATCAAAGGGCATTGCAAAACTTTTATTTTATAACAAGTTTACAAAGACGCATGCACCAAATCATGTTATACAACAAAAATTTTACAAAGTCCCTTGATCTTTGCTTACACTTGATAGATATCACAATTAAGAAACATGTTACATAACATTTTCCCCTCTCATTTTGAGACAATTTGTATAACTTTGTTATATAACGTTGTGTTGCACAGCAAACCCATCAATTTACAACATACAGCATATGGCGTATAATTATACTAAAAACATGTACAAAAATAACAAAAGTAACAAAAGTAATTTATTATACTAAGCTTACAATGTTTTGTGATAGTGTAAACCCAGCTTTAAGGACTCCAATATCATGACATTAAGGTCTAAAGTCCATTTAGGCTTCAATATCGGATGTTCGACATGGCATACACATGTAAGACTAACTTCATTAACGGTTTCAGCGTTGCATTTTCAGATTTCCCAATAAATTCCATAAGTATTTACCAGTAGTCGTTCGACTCAAACCCCACAGATTAAGACAATACTGCTTAATAGGGTTAATTAACCATGCAGAAGGGAATGCGTCAATATAATTACTGTATTATTACAATGTGACGATTCAAATATTATTTAATGGTACACAACCAAAAGGAAACTACGATTCTATACTTAAATACAGCCAAATGAAGTACATGTTATTTTTGCAACGCAATTATACTGGATATCAGTCAATCATATGAAACTCACAAACGCATATGTACTGAAAGTGATAACGAAATCGCTCGGTACTGCAACTAGCCAACCCAATGCTTATGGAAAAGAAATTGAATTGAAATGCATTGTGAAATGCATTACGAATTGCAAAATATACTAGTATTGCAAAAGCATTGTTCGTTTTAATCACACCACGAAATAAATTTGGTAATTTTAAAAAATGCATTTGTGTATTTCTCATTGTATTTGAAACTAAATATTTACTTACAACGTTCAAAATTGGTATTTTTTAAAACCTTTAAATTATGATATATAGCAAGATAAATTGTAAAATGCATTCTTCAATGCAAACAAAATACACGACACTGTGCATTACACAACATATTCTTCAATGCACACGAACTAAGCTTACATTACAGTGTGCAATACACAATAATTCTCCAACACAAACACTACATTGCAATATCCATTCCATAATGCATTAAAACTGCTTAAAACACATTTTAATATGCATTTGGGAATACTTTTT
>JAQGAF010001437.1:0-31036 GCA_034687865.1 Kryphioiulus occultus
ATCAACTGAAATTAAGATTCGGTGGGTACCACCAAGACATCATTGTCAAATTGAATTTCTTGAAGCTATATCTTACATGTACATGACGTCATATTACAAATTGCTCAATAAAGTTCAAAACTAATTTGACAAATTAATTTTGAACTTTATTGAATTTAACATATTTGTTATATTACAATGAACTGTTATAAAGTACATGTATATACTCACATAACATGCCTGTAGTGTTATAGGCCTGTAGTGTTATAGGCCTGTAGTGTAAACGACACATGATTGAGAAAGTTTTCAAAATTAAATTGCAGGACCTAGAGAATTCTCAAAAAAAAGCTAGCCCCCTAACTACAGTACTGTATGTACAGTAATTAAATGTGTGTCCCAAATCTGGTGTTCTTTCAGGGAGTAGGCCAAATTCTACTTACTTGTTGGCGTGTTGTGTAACTTGTCACTTGTATTACTGAAACCACATACAGTACTAGTAACAAAACAATGGCATATGGTCGTTGGAGAATGCCATAAAAATCAAATAATTTTTCACGCACAGATAAAAAGTGAGTTGTTTCAAAGTAACACTATGGCAGCGTCTCGCAATACATTGTGGTTTCAAAATTCTGTCAACGTGGCATGCGTAATATTTATGCAAATTATATAAGCTAGCAATTTCTCGGAAAGGAAAGGGAAAATTGTGTCAAATGCAAATCATATTTGTGACTCTGTTGCCTTGAACTTTTCGCAAATTTCAAAACAATCGAATTGAAACGTGCAGAACGTGCGCAGGTACCAGGTCAAACTGGTCAACAATGGAATATGGACCAACAATCTGTCATCAGAATGAATTTTGATTTCGATTTTGAACGTCATGTTTTTTTGGATCGTAACATTTCTTTGAACTGAAATCATCTTGAAAAATTTTAGTTCGGATATTTCTGTTGTATACAAGGCATAATATTTTGCAAACAGATTTTTGGATAACAGAATGTAAAAACACACTATCATATTTTAAAGTTGGTCATCTTGGCACTAAATCAAGGTTTATTTTCCGGCATCTACTCAAATATACGGTCAAAGATTCTGATAGAAAAGAAGATACCGTATGGAAAAAAAAGTGTGTTATTACACGACGACAGTATATAGTGCAATTATTTGGGTTTGATTATTTTTATTAATTTGTGATCACATATGTTTGAATAGACTTTTTAGGTATGGAAAGGCTGAGACGCCCTATTCCATTTATAAATATATCTGCAGGTACATCTTTATCCGAACTGTAACAAACAATGTAGCTGTGTTTAGATTTGTTGTACATTCGACATTTGAAATGAGGCAAACAACATGTATATCATTTCTGGTGTACATGAACAGGATATCGACATTCGTATTTTTTTTTTAAATTGGCGTGTGCAACGAAAATATACATTACATGTAAAGGAAATAATTATAAATACTTTTTATCGAGCAGGCCATACAGATTAATTTTTTGTCAACAAGAAGTCAACAAACTAAAAGTAAATGCATGGAACTATGACCTTTGATCTACTTTTACCCTCTTGATTGATAACGGATTAATATTTTCAACATACGGTACGGTATAAGCTTACTGTATGTAACGGTATATTTTTGAATGTGAAGGCCTCAAAATTATTAGGAAATTCTACAACTACATGTATAAATACTTTCATGCAACATTCTATTAATGTTAGTATGAATTAATTTAAGAAAATCACTTTTAATCAACTACAGTTTCATTTCTGAACGCTCTGGATTTCTGTGAATATAAAATAAGATTCTATCGAATTTAACAGAAAATTCTGACACCTACCTATTGAGAACGACAATGACAACTGTTAAATTTGGGGTGATAAAGGCAATGGCGGAGAGTCCTTTTAATGACCACTTCCAACTTGGTTCGATGGAAATTCGTCTTGAGCCTCGCGGTACAAATTTACTTAAAAATAAAAAAATACCGTATAGTCAAACTACAACAGCGCAGTTTTCGTCAGTAGGCTATTGATTGAAAATCAGTTTGATAGCAGTTTACCTGAAATGTCCAATTATATAAAAAATCGGCTGTTTGTAAAATTCGTCGGCTGTTTTGTTGACAATAATTGTGCCTTCCAAATTAAATTTGGCCCAGTTTGGACCTCCTGTCAAATCGAGAGCCAGATTCCAGTCGATCCAGCCAACAACCCAATGATTCAGATTCTACTTAAAGATTGCCAAACATTTCTTATATAAAAAATACCTGTACTTATATGTGGCTAGTAAAATAATGTATGAGCTGTATATTCAGATTTTATCATGCACTTACTGTCCATTAAAACCTTCAGCTAACAAAAACGTTATGTTGACACGAACATACTTATTACACATGTATTTCAAAGAACTATATTTTGAAGAGTTTGTTATAAATTCATTTGCCAGTTATAACAATTCACAAAACAATTTACTGATTTTAATTAATTTTTACATGGCAAATCGATTTAAAATACTGTATAACATATTCTTCAAATTAAGCTTGTTAAAGTTTTAATTTCAAAACATGCTAAAAACAACTCGTTGCACAAACCTGAATCATATGTTGAGCATAGGCCTCTGCCCTATCCCAATTTCCGAGTTGAACAGGTTCACCAATTGGGATCAAATGCAAAAATGACACCTCTGTCATCAAAAGCATTTTATCTGGGTACAGATTGTGAACAAGGTCCAGAACACCAGCTGGTGCTAGTTCGTCAAAATACCAATGGAGACCAGCACCAGCCACAAACTTTTTCGATAAAGGATCCAACATAATCTAATGAAATTAAAATATTTTAACATTAACTACATGTAAACGTATATATGATGACAGAATATTTATAACCCTGTATCGTTTAGTATTTTGCACTTGTACATGCATGCAATTGTTGATTGAAAGATAAAATACTTTAAAAATATTTTATAACTATCAGTTAAAAATGTATAATCGAATTTCGAAAACACCAATTAAACTGTTAGTAGCCTACATATACAGGGTGTATATAATTTATTTCCTCTAAAACTGATTCTAAGAAAGGAAAATGATGTTAAACATACCGTGATCATGTACGGTAGTAAAAATGGCCTGTTGTCATCCAAAACAAAGATTTTAATATTTCCATAACCATATTTTTCCAAAGTAGGACCCAAGTTATGGTTTACAAAAATTCTTTGCATATTTGGCGAGAATCCCATAGAGTTGAAAGTGAAAAACGGGACAAATCCATCAACGGGTTCGTTTTGTGCAGTCACAGCCCAAAAATTCACGTTGTTCGCTTCGTATGCCTGCAAAAATCTTTCATACATGCGAAAACATTCATTTGCAATATTTCATGCAAATTAATTGATTCAATGCGAAAGTCTATTAAACTGGATGGATTTAACAACATACACTGTACCTCGCAAAATATTCAGCCCACGTTTGGTAATATAATCCACCGACACTTCCTTTCAAAAATCCTCCTTTATGGATCTTTCCATTGGTCTTCATCCAGGCTGGAGCACTCCATGGACTGGCCACCAACTTCAAAAGTTGTGGTGAAATCATTTTCTCAGCTTCCTTTATTAATGGAATCTAAGAAGAAATTAACAAATACACAAACTTGAAATTCATGTTGTTTTCAGTTTTCAGGCAGTAAGACAAAATGTTCAAAACCTTCTATTTATTTCAATATTCAAGGCCTAATTTTATTACTTATTATTAGACTGCCTAAATCTTTTCATTGTAATTTAAGATTTCTTGAAAATATTTAGGAAATACATTTAGTAATAAACGCTTTGTAGGGGCATAGCCTCTGTACGTTCCTCAGATTACCAACAGATAATTACAAAATAGTGCTCAAATGTTAAAAATGTCTGATAATTACATGTATTTTTCATTTTTCTACATCTAAAATGTTGCTGCCCGACTTGGAATCTGGCAGTGAGATGCCATATGTTGAACTGAATTGCAAACTGTATGTATACTAATCAAATTTAAAAAGTGCGACCTTTTTTAAAAAAACTACTTTTAATAAAGCAAATTTTATTACCTTGTAATTGTAATCTTCCTCTTGTAGGCTAAAATGTTTTAAATTGAAGTCATTTGTATGGTTATCGTCATACGAGTATGCTCTAGTCGAAAAATCAGCACCACCAATTGGCACACGCCCAATATTATATTCCAAACCTTAAAATTATTTACCAACAAATTATAATTAACAAACGATTTTTTGACTTTATTTAGATTATGTGTTCGTGCGTTTTGTTGCTTTTTTGCCTATAACTGTACTTCATTTCGCCAAGTTATTTGAAATAAATTACGTAATATTTTGATTCACACTCACCGTTACTTGAAAAATACGAGTTCATCAAATTTTGCCTCGACTTTGAAGACAAGCTATTTATGTTTATTCCTGCTGCATCCGTGAAGGATCCACCAAAACCAATTATAGTTTGATATTCCTTGAAATCAACACACAACCAAGTGTCAAAGAATGACCCAGAGCAAGTTTGTCCATGATGGTTGTCATCTTCCGGAATAAAATAATAATTATACATCTTGGTTCAATTCAAACTGAATGAAAAAAATTAAAAACGCGAGTTGTAATGGAATAACAGTGATGGATTTACTCAATTTTCCTTCAGATTTTGATAGTCTGTGTTCATCTTTAGAAGTTGTATAAACGACGTAATTCCCTGGCTCAGTAGCTGTGATGGGATCGACATGGTCACAATGATCGACAGTACAAACACAAACAAAGCTATTGTAATCAAAATATCGTCTCAAACATTCTTCAGCACCTAGAGAGAATTTTATGTAGTTCATCAACAACAGATGCTTTAAAAGTTAATAAATTTCATGAATTTGACAAAACGAGAAGTTGTGTTACTCACCACTCAGGTTCATTAATGAAATGAATAAGTTTACCAGAACAATCGACAAGCTCCATCCGAAAGTCATCTTTTCGACAGTTTGAATTTTCTTGACACGTAGAGTGACTAGAGTGACGGAATATATACGTCCACAATAGACAAACGGAGACGAAATTTCTACAGTACAATACCGCAGATGGTATAACTAGTATAACAAAACACAGGTGTGTACTAAGTACACACATATCAATATTAGAGCACGGCCGACCTTTGAATGCTCATCAGCATCCCGTTGAAATTCGGTGCGATAACTATAAAACTAAAATAGTATTAAATATATTCAGAACCAATAAACGCAGCATGACGATCCAATCGGTTGGATGAATGGACATTTAACAACTACGTCATCTACTTGATTTCCCTCAGGTAAATCAAGAGCAAAAGGCATCGGCAAGTGGTCCATCATATATACAACACTCAATATTCTCTATAAAAGCTCCAAGAAAAAAGATTGAAATATTCGAAAAGAAACTAAATACAGCATTGCCAATGTATTTGAAAAATATGAAATGGTGCTTGGGATTAAAGTTTCATCTTGAAAATTATAGGAAATTCATTTCTTTCCATGATTTCAAAGCCATTTTCAACCTACATGTATTTCAACTCGAGGTACACTGGACAAAACGTTAGAATAGCCAATACACAATCAGTTTTTAAAGCTGTATGGCCTTTTTAAATTAAATAATTAAAATTCTGATCATTATGTTAGTTTAAGAATAAAAAAATTTTCGTCGTGGATTACAACGATTTGGATATTCAAAATCATATTTATTATTTCTCGCTTTTCTCGTACTTCTCTGTTAAAGTTACTGTATCAATAAATGATGGGCGCCAGTACAGAACCACATGCAGTAACCAACAGGTGTGCTAACAACAAAGACCTTTGTAACCTTGTATGCTGCATACTCATTAAAGCACCGCCTAGTTCTGCTTTCGTTTTGAAAGCGGTCGCTGTTTTCCGTTCACCCTGTACTGTATAATTTGAATTGAAAAAAAAAATTAAAATGACAATCATTGATCTGGTTGTCATGGAGCTTGTCTTCAGACATATTGTGCTCCAAACAAGTGTTAGATGGTCTTGTAGGTCCACACAGCAAGCAGAATTCCACAAGCTAGAGTCACTAGACTACATGTACAAGTACGTACATGAACACCTAAAAATTATTTTTCAACAAAGGCATGCATGGTTATCTTTTACGTTTTGTAAGTTAGCCAGATTATGAAACGACTTTATGTTAATCTCAAAAAAAAAATTATTCCATCCTATTTTTAAACTCATTTAGGTATAAATTTCAGTGAATGCAGATTAAACTCAATAAAAAGGCGAAGTACAGCAACTTTACAGAATGAAATTTTACTTCGAAATTCAAAGAAACACAAATTACAGTATAAAACTATTTCCAATTTCAGATCTACGATACGAAGAAACATATATTGAAAATTTGGCATCAAATGGTAAGACAGTATCAAATGAACAAAATTAGTCAAGTTTAACGATACTCGAATGCATTAATCCACTCACTATTAAGCACCAATACTTGTAATATTCAAAATACAACCATTTACAGGATAGAGTCGGCCTAAGATTACCTACCATGCCTTCCAGGATACCAGCTGCACATGAATTTATATTTGTGCAAAACGCCTAGCTGATTTAGAAAGCCATGTAAGAATACAGTATTAACAACAAATTTTGTAATTTAATAGCCAAACATCGTAATTTCCCTATATAATATTTGTCGCAGAACATTATTAGATGAAAATTGAATAGTGAGTAGAAGCAATCATGGGTAATTTTGCTGTTCAGATGCTACTCAGAAAAGCACCCAACACTAGCTTAAAATATGCAATTCAACTGAATTTACCAATGTAATACAAAAACGTCGAAGAATTGATTTTTTTTCATAGGCTGGGTCTCTTTCCCTGTGAATTTGGCACAGATGATGGCAGTATATGAACTCGGATAACAATAATGAGAATAATTATGCTTGTCGCCTATTACGTGTGCAAACGTATACAACGAAATATGGACCAAATATAGACCAAAATTATCATTTGAGGCAGTAGTACAGTGATACAGTAAACGATATGCTAGTTTACACCCATGAGACCGAAGTAATAAAAACCTATTGGCTAAATTAAGGAAATACAAAGTGGAAAAGCCAATTCTGAAGTCTTGCTATCATCTTGAACTAGAAACATAATGAACGCAAAGGTTTATAAAGTCCATTAAATCTTGAAGTCTTGAAATCTTGAAGAAAATCTTGAATCCACAATAAAGCATTATTTCAGATCTAGGTTAGTAAATGGGACAGTGGTATTCCAGTCATATTTTTGAAATTTTCAATGACCAGGAGGTCAGGGAAATTTGTTTTAAAACCTAGAAAAGTCAGGGAATTGGGAAAGCACAAAAAGTTAAGAACCTTCCCATTCCAACTACAGGTGTTTGCATAGTTAGGACACCGCACTTACGTTTATGAATTGGGAATCTGAACCTTTTTCACTGTATAACGTCTGATGGATAAAAATAAGTTTTCATACGAGAATGAATCCTTCATAAACATTTGGGTTCAAAATGTTGAATTAGTTTTCAGTTTACAGTCATTAAGTATGCTCGTATCGCAGAGTGCTAGCCAATCAGGGATAGAATTAATTATCCATACTAAAGCTTAGCGTTGATGCAAGTTGATGGTCATCATTATTTGTGTAAAACTTATCATCATACTCATCAACACTAAGCAAGCACTGCTGTTAACCAATTACAGAATTCGAATGTTTGTGTGTCTACAGGAAACGACTGGCTAACCTCACGTAATTGACGAGTTCAATGTCTTCCACGAGCTCTGCCTGGCAACTCTGTTCAATGGTCATCCTATGATTGGGATGAACTTCTCGAAAGCAAACTGGATTTTTCTGGAATTTACTCGCAGGAATAAAATGGGGCAGATCGTACAAAATTAAAAATAATACAAAAGGACGATACGTAACCTCTCATCGATAAACTTATTTTCCCAACAGCGAAATTTTATATCGCTGGCCATGGTGAACGAATGAAGTATTGTTCTCATATTTGACTTGAACTTTTCTTATGGCTATACCTGTAACTACGAAGAATTTAACAGCGTTACATCACGTTTGGCCCAAACTAGCCAGAGGAGTGAGCCTTCTTGCCCTTTCCCAATTTGCACTTCTTTGTCTTGCGTTTCGTTGCTTCGCAAGTTTGTTCGCTGCCGGGTTTCAATTGGTCAACACGTTCCATCATGTTCTCCCCATTGCACTCACTCCATGTCCCCTTGTCATAACGGCAAGCTGAAAAGTATTTAATAGCAAACAATTAGCTCGATGCAGTGCGTTCCATTTTAATCAGAGTGACTGGCCAAATCTTCTAATATCTTTCCCCGAGTTTTTCAGGTTTTCCAGACACTTTTTTGGAAAATATCCAGATAATTAAAAATAAACACTTATATAGAATTGACATGTTTTTACTTCATAAAGGGTCAAGTCTTCTTGTGTTCAGCCAAGCACATTTTAAAATTTGGGGCCACCAATTCGTCTGCATGCTGCATTTGTGTTATTTTCAAGACAAATGTATTGAAGCAATTTAAATAGCGTAAAAATCATGAAAAAGACCGGGAAGAGCAGGCAAAAGACCCAGATCAGATGGGAAATGAATGTCTAACTTCAAATGACATATGGCGATATGATGGATTTTAGCCTACAATGTTTAAAAAATAAATAATATTAATCATCAAGGAAAAACCATACGCGATTTTTTTGAAAAATGACAAGAAATTAATGCGTTAACAATAATGACGTTTTCGTTGACTTCTTCATTCGAAATTTTGAAAATTGTTCATAGTATTGAAAATGCTGTGGACAATTTTTTTTTGTTGAAAAATATGATCTGTATCGAAATTTGATAAGTAGCCAGCTGTATTTTATATAGATTTATCAAGAGAAATACGAGGAATTGTTAATGATAATAAAAACGCTGAAGGCGAGGTTTTTAGAAACAAGTAAATCACAAATACAACATAATGCTTTTCTGAAATACTTAAATCATACAAAATCGTCGCACCACACAAAGTTTCAGACGTCATATGAATTTCACTGATTTTTTCCAGGTTGTCCAAAAGGCCACTCACCCTGTTAAATTAAACTCAGCAATCTGTTGTGCCAGGCCCTGTTCCACAAAGATATGGAGCAATACGTGGGTCAATAAGTGTTTACGTTTCACATAAAAATTCCATATTTTTATGTGTTATTACTCCATACCTTGCAAGTTACAAGTAAACTTATATTTAATCGAATTGTAAGAGTTACTAATAATTACAAGTTGTTGGATATTATTGGTGGAACACAATACAACAAGCCCATATTTCATTAGACTCGATAACAGCAAATTACTAAAGCGTCTGCTCAGGGAGAGTCCAAGCTTCCGAGTAAACGTTATTTCAAAATTCTAATGACTCTTCTTAACTTCGAACTATCTTACCTACTTCTTAACTTCTACAAATAAACTTACATTTTTTGCATTTTCTGGATTCGCTTTTTGTGGCCTCGCACGTTTCTTTATCGCCTTTCTTCAACGTCAGAGTTCGTGTTCGCATGGTGCTCGCAGCGTCGCATTCTGACCATGTACCCTTGTTGTATCGACAGGCAACTAGTTCAAACATAAAAATGGATTTATTGATTGCAGAATATTGAAATAAACATGAAATATCTGCGAAAGCCAGGGACTCTACCTCCAGACCCAGCACGACCTCTGTTGCCCGATTTTCCTCTGGCACTTCGGACATGTCTGAACACGACTTCGTCACCTTCCTCGCTGACCATCACGTTGTCCGCACTCACTATGCTGTCCATGAATGCCAAACACAGCATCACGACCAATGTCAGCGATATACAATTCCTCATTTTTGACTGTTATAGCCTGTAAATACAAACGACATTGATTTCATCAGTATTATTGCTAATTTATTTCCACATGCGTAAATAATATCGGTAAAACTTTGCTGCTCCAAATGTGCATATAATAAGCTTATTTAATGTATATTTCAACTCTACTTGTTCAGTATACAAGAACGATTATTTTTTGTATTTTCCTTTTTCGTGTTTTGTGATTAACCTAACCTACAATGTCATTTCTGATTACGCTGCCACTATATTATTGATTTACCACTGATATGAAATGACCTCATTGACAGAACTTGAATATATGGCTTTCACACACCACCCCAGACAACCCTACTCAGTTATGCATTTCTTTGTTAAGAGTTTTCTGAGTGCAAGTTATTTAAAATAGCAATTAATTCAATTTCGAGAAATGATGGAAAATTGATTCTCATGATCTCATGAGATTATACCTCGTGTTTTATGTTTCACTACTATATTTTTTATTGAATAAATGATGTGAACTTTAGGTAAAATATCTAGAAAAGGTGACTTCGATGACAATTTTTTAGATTAAAAAAGATCATTTTTTAAGTTAAAATGACGACACTTTTAGGTCGGTGTGCTACCTGGGTCTTCATCGGAAAGGTCAATCAAACTAAACATTTTCGTTGCACGGCATTTAGCACGTATTTCATGTTTGTAATGAAATCATGAACACAATGAATACTGCATGGATGCGCTTCGAGGGACAAGTATCCAGAATTCACATCACGTTTAATAGTCCGCAGGCAAATGTCAGTATCTGTTTCATTAAAAATCGGTTGTCAAGTTAACTTGGCAGGACCATTTATCCAGCCCAACACTACGTGGATAAGAGCTACGAGTAAAGGGTATAGCACGGACAATTTGTCACAAAATGTCACGGAATTCCAATTGCGACACTGACAATAGCCCAAATGAGCGTCTCAGGGGCACAATGAAATATTTTATTTGTAAAACACTTTCAGAAAACTAAACGAAAGCTATCATTTTTGGGGAAAAAATGGCAACTGAATAAAATGGCACTTCGCTACAACTATTTCTATTGAGAATTTGAAGACAAGACCAAATCAATAAGTTCCCTTCGTCGCTTTTCTTGACTTAGGCCCGGTTGCACAAACAGATTTTGGAATAAAAAAAGGTAAATCTCTAATTACCTAAGGAAAAACGTTGCACCACTGAAAGTTAGCAGTTAACCATGACGAAAAGTTAACCCAAATTAAAAAACAGGGTTAACATACATGTAAGGTTTGTTATAAAAAATGGAGGATAAGTCAGTGGAGGCAGCCATTTTGGTTTCCATTAAATACTCCCATAATTCCCAGGTTATTTACGGGCTTACTAACCTTGAGTTAAAAATCACTACAGTAAACTGGTTCAACATAAACCTAACTCAGGTTAACTTGTGGCTACGAATAGTTCAGCTTTTGTGCCATCAATTAGCGATTGTGGAAATAACTTAAACCGTTTCCAGCTCTGGTTAAAACATGTTATTATGATGAGGCGCCTAAGGGTGTGCTGTCCACCGACCTTAATTAAATTGGCTTCAAGTATATCATTAGGAGCGTCACCAGAGGTCATTTAATGACATTGTAATCACCAATCATGGCTTAATTAATTGAATTAATCCGGAACCAAAATGGTGAGTGCTCGTCATTGCAAAACGCTCCATCCACTCCTCCAGCCTTCAACATGCCTACAGATGCACATGTACATGTAATTCAAATCCAACATTAGCGAAGAGAATATGGGGAGCAAAAATGTAAGGGAAGATGAAGTTAAGCAGTCCAGCAATTTCCTGTTCATTTTGTCAACGTTTGGTGCCATCGAGTCCAGTCCAGACAGGAATGCCAAGAGCTTTTGGCGCCTTCACACAAGGCAGCTTTGTCGAAAACTGGGAAATATGGCTGGGCTTGAATCCATACATGTATATTGACGTGTCTTTCGTGCAAGATTCCTCATCCAAAGCGAAAATGCATAAGCACGTCATAAAATCTTGAGGAAAGGAAAAGGCTTTCACTAATCTTGATAGCTGCTCATGCATAGGCACTGAAATCATTATCGTAAACAAAGCTTATTTGGGGACGCGTAAATCAGCTAGCTCAAATTACTTAAGCTTAAGAAATGATTATCCAAAAAAGAAATAGCATTAAGTTTCGCCCATTTGGAAGTGTAGTTTCATGGGACAAGTCAACAGGGCTATACTGTTGGGCGTCCAATGGCTCTCTGAAATGCACATGAAGGCATTTCGGTTGGTATATAATTTTGCACATTTTTCTCATCCAAGTATCTGATATTTTTCATGTGCAACGTTGTTATTTTCACATTGTCACCCAATATTTCTTTAAAAAATTTCGCATTTTCAAGAGCTATGACAGAAGTTTTCAAACTACAGACCACGACCCACCTACAATAATGAGGATGTCGAAGACATTTTTTACAAATACTAGACCAAAAAAGGAGACTTCAGCTTGCTTTTCTAAAAAAATTGTATGAGCCTTAGGAGATTTTTTTAACTCGACCAAAAATGGGTTTTAAGTGTATTTTCATGGAAATGATTTTTGGATATAATGAATTAAGATTCTTAGAAATATTAGTATTCAAAGGAACGTTTTACAACGTTTTATTTTCAGATTTTGGGGCATTCAAATGAAAAAGATTGAGTAGCACTGCCCTATACTATTTATACAGCAAGGAACATGATCAAGTATCAAGATAAATTCGTACAGCTGAGCAAAAACTAAGCTTCATTACGAAATCTGTTCCAGAATAGTCCAGTCAAGAATGTCGTCTTCATAATAAAACTAATTATACTCAACCAAAATGTAATCAACAGAACCCCACTTGATCCGAAGCAATAGAAAAAGGAAAATGAAGCAGTAAAACCGCAACTAAGAACATTTAATCCCCTTATCTTTGCTAACACCTTGCCATCAGGATAAAAATTATTGTATTCTTTGAAATATATTTATGTAGGATAAGAAGATCTTAACTATTCAAAGGTTTATAGTGTCGGCTTCAAAAAGATTCAATTAGGAGCGTAATTAGCTCTGTTAAAACCCCAACTTTTATGTTACACTTTTGATATCCCTATTCAGTTTTATTCATTTATTTTCCTTTGCAAATCTGTGTTGAATTAAGTATTAATAAACAACGTAAGTTAGAGATGATTTTTTTTCTGTTAAGGCCCCACATCTTAATGTCATACTTTTGGTATCCCCTTACAATTTTATTTATTTGTTTATTTTTATTTGCAAATCTGTGTTGCGATAAGTATTAATATAAATATCAGTTAAAGATGAAATTAAAAAGGCTAGAACAGAAATAACAATTTTAATGAGTATGATCCTTAATTGTGTTACAAATAGTAATAATGAAGGGTGCGTTGTATAGAAATTTCCACAAATAATCAACAGAATATCAGTTAGAGAAAGTTTTCGAAATATCTTTAAATGTTAATACAATTTCATCCTAATAAGCTATCAGAAAAAAAACAATACATGGCAAATGGAAGATAAATAAATGGCATTTTCCTGTTTTCAGATTCGAAAGTCGTTATTATGGAAGCACTAAAGAAAGTCACAAGGTGTGATAAATATTATTTAACTTGGCTATCTAATTGCAAGCTCCCTGCATGATGATTTCCATCTTTAGCATGTTAATCCAACCATTGCAAGCGATATAAATTAACGTATACATTAAATATAGCAGAAATTCAAGTGCCCTCATATTACAACGAAAAATTCGAACGCACCGAGCATAACTCTGAAAAGTGCAGTAATACTAGAAACAATAACTAGATATAGTATGCAAACATTCCGCCCCCTGTACTATCTTGGCAAATTTACCCAACTTGAATTATTAACTCATTAAATGTGGATGTTATTGCCGCAATTTGGCTTTCACCGAATACAATTTGAAACTCCGTTGTAATCTAGTCTGGAAGTTTTAATAATAAAAAAGCTAACGATAACGCCTCAAAAAATACATAAAAACCAAATAAAAAACGAAGGCGAATGAAATTTCATTTCATGAAAGATAATTTTGGGATTTAAATGCAACAGACTTCCTAGTGCATAATGAATCAGGATACAAGAATGATTTGGGCATTACAATGGGAAAACGTTTTGCATTACGATTGCATTATACCTTTTCCTCCATGGAGATGACAGGTTATTGCAGTGCCTTATGGCAACTGGGATTGGATAGCATGATCAATGCTTGTTGAGTAATCAATACACGTGAATCAAAGAAATACGTCTTTGCATCTTAGATTTTACCAATCGAAAATTCAAAAACAATCTTTCTAAGTTTCCAGACGTTTCAATTTGCCGCCCAAATACTACAGCGTCAATTCGTCGAATAGAGTCACGTGCACGTGGCAACCATGGCAACCGCAGAAAGTGAGACTCCATTTACGGCGTTCTATGTTGCAAAAGGACTCAATTGCGTTTTTTCAAGATTAAGGGTGCTAAATTTCACTCTGCCCTCTGGTGGACGTTTTGTACCTCATCACTTTTTCAATTTTTGATATTGGAACGGATAAATACGTCTGCTATAATTTCTACATGTAATGGAAACCAGGTTAGCACGTGCCCTAATCAAAATTCTGGCTTGTGTAATAATTTTGCGATTTTATTTTTGTATTTCATCGTAAAGATTAACATGTCATTTTCTAGTTAATTTTGTTTTCAAATAATGATTAATTTATAACTGAAAACATTCAATAATTACACCTAATAAGGCTATTTCACAGTATGAAAACGCATAGTCAATATTTTAGGGGAACTATATTCTTCTGCAGCTGTAGACAAGTATAGTAAATCGGTTCTATAATGCCAATAGAGGGCAGAGTGAATCGAGCATTCTTTAACCTGATACGTACTATAAATGGGGCGACGGATAGTCTGAATACAGGTAATATGCAGTACATGTAATTATTCTTACTACTGAGTTGTTTGCAGTTTACGAACATATGTATATTTTTTAAGTTAAAAATATTGTGCTAGCATCAATGGCTTAATATTACCAATTCTCTCAATCCAAATGGTAAAATCTCAATTCATCATCTCCTTAATCGTGCTCATTCCAAGCGCTATTAGCCAACCGTCATCCGACATAAAATAATGCAGCAGATTTTTTTTTCTTCAAAAAAATTCTCGTTGACGAAAAACTGCGCTGTAAAGACTCGGCTAACCGAGTCTTTCGGTTCTTTCATTAAGAAATGGGGCTTTTATTGGTCAGTCAAACGTGAGTTATTTATATTGCAGAGATTTCTGCACTAAAATGCGTCTTAAAGAGGAGCTAGCATTCAGAGCTGCCATTCGACGTCCTTGCCAGCATCAAATGAAAGTAGAGCACTGTCTCCTCGTTGCCATCAAAAGCCTCTACAGAATCGATTTATCAAACCGAAAAGTTTTTCCTATTAACCTCTTCTCAGCTCCTTCATTTCCCAGTCCCTGCGACAGACAGAGATACCAGCTCAAATTGCGATAACATACGACACGTAGAAAACGCATTATCGAAGATTTCAGGATGGCGGAAAAAATAAAAATTTCCAGGTTGCAAAAAACTTTCACATACAGTGCGAAAGATATGTAGGTAGCGGGTAAATTACACAAAACGATTTTAATAGTGATGAACCTCAGTCAGACCGATTGTTTTACTATTAATTAGAAAGAGGCTCCGTACTAATTATCACGAAGTTTTTTACAAGGTACACGTTGCAGTTCGCTACTTACTAGCCATTTCCATGAACCATCAAACAGAATTATTTGATGTGGAGGCAAACACAATATAAATCAATGATGTGTTCAAGTGTGCACAAAATACATTGCATGTACATGTCTATGCCAATTCTATACTTGTCTAGTACACAAGAATAACACCTGTCCTAGCCCTCACAATTTATCCATTTTAGTGTTATGTTTATTTTTGTGTTTATCCTAACCTAGCATTATCTGACATAACCTAACGTTAACCTAAAATTTAGTTTATTTTGCATGCCCTGACTGCAGACAATCACTGCCAGCTTACGAGCCGTTAGGAGATGCCCACTTTCTCATAGTATCTATGCGGGAGCAGGGCAGCAGCAGGGCATAGTCTGTATGGAGAGCAGAAGTGACTTCAGTGATGATCAAGCATGTATGGAATTGTAGTTCAAATAACAATTCAATACAATTAACATTGAGTTCAGCGAAATAGCAGGCGTGACACCACCATGATTAACATGTATTAAAACCACTCTGGTAGTCTGGTTGCCCATTGGCGTTACATACTGCACATGTACATGACGGTATTATGTTACCCTACGCAGTAAGTAATGCATCTTGAACCCATAAGGGTCGTCCATACGGGCAGCAATGGAATTCTTAGCAATTTATCTTCTGTTAGTCAACCATGAAATCCATGTACATGTGTTTTCCCTGTGTAAAGTGTATGCTTACACCCATAATTAAAAATGGCTTTTCCTTTTATTTACATGCATGCTGGTCACGTGCGGCAATGAGGCAGTTGAATAACTACAATGGAAACCTAAGGTTTTGGTCAGCAAATTTAGTAACACTTTTAAAGTAGAATAAACCGCAACGTTACTCGTGCTAGGTATAGAAGTATACATGTACTGTACGTTCTTTCGAATACTTTCATGCAATGTAAAACTTCGTAAACGCCTAATTTCAAACTGGGCTTTCCATTAAAACAAATTCAATTTTCTTGGCATTGTCATCCCATCAGCGATGGTTGACAATGAATTATCCTCAGCATATCGGGTCCCATTTGTAACTCCGAGGCGTAAAACGTGCTCCCATCGTTGAAAATGAATGCCCTATTATTTCAGATTCATTATTGCTGAGTTGGTTCAGTGAACCCCCTGAACGATGCCTGTGCAACGTGAAATCCGATGAGAAATGTCACCCAATCGATTGGATGTACAAAATAACCCAAAGCGCTACGTCTGAGGACAAATATCGCCAAAAACCGTCTAGCAAACAATTTCTCCTTTTTACGCCAAAGATAAATAAAATTTTAAGTGTTTGTCGAGTGAAAATAGTTAAGCTACTGCCAGCTATATCTATCAGAGCGGATATTTTTTTTCTGTTTGTTTTGGTCAGTCAATATGTAGTTAATGGGATACTATCGATTGAATAAAACGTCGTGGCAGTGGACCACAATGGCGAATGCCGCAAAAACTGATTGAAAATTTTACGCACCAAATCCCTTACAATGTCCATAATGGTTGCCTGATATTGCAATTACATTTTACAGATGGCTAACTATCGGTAGTGGGAGTTGGGGAGTTACTCTTTGGGAGGACACATCACGCAAATCAACGTACTATTTATATGTGAGAGGGCGATTTTCTACAGAAGCAAAAATGCAATAATACGTACTTATTACTTAATTGGTTACGTCGATGCTCTTAGGGAGTTACTATCGCTTGAATCACCTGTAAACAGAACAATTCATATCCGAAAACAATGCAATCGGCAACGAATTTGATGATAGCAGCATGACATGATCGATTTCAAATCGTATCAGATTTCGAGCTTAATTAAATTTAGACGTGCATATGTAATTAAATTCATATGGTGGATATCATGTAATATGGATTGTTTCGGATTACGTCCCAACATACAGGATGAGCCAAAGAAATGGAAATATCTAAAAGGTTAAATTAAAAACTTAAAACCTTTGGACAATTATTTTTAACTACATCACAGTAAAAAATATTATATGTCGCACGAATTACCTTATAACAAGGGATGGGGATGAGAAATTTATTTATATCTGCAGGTATTCCAAGATCGAATCGAAATCTCCATTCACTGGCAACAAAGCAGACAAAATCTCTTGTATTCGTCAAAAGGTTATAAGCTAATTTATACAATATGTTATAAGTTATCAAATCGACGTTAAGCATAGTCTCCAGTCATTTCAATGGGATTTAAATTCGATCTTTTGATACTAGCAAATCGAATTCTGGAATCCTTGGAATACCTGATATCATTCAATTTTTCATCCCCATCCCTATACTTTTAAGGTGAGTCGTAATTGGCATATAATACCCTACAACGTGATGTACATGTAGTTAAAACTAATTGAACGAATTTTTTAAGTTTTTATTCTAACCTTTTATATATTCCCTATTCTTTGGCCCTCCCTGTGCATGCAATCATCGCTGTACAAAGATTGAAAAGGTCCTCAAGCTTAGTGTCGTATTCAAATATATTAGTGCTCAGAAGATGCAGTTATGTTCATAGTAAACATTTTAGAAGCTATTAATAATGTTCGACAACCTCAGCACATAAATAAAAAATGTTGTTGAAAGCTGTTGTAGAAATCTTGAGCAGCTTCGCCCATCTGTGAGCCTATGTGATGTATCAAAAGTAGTGGGGAAAAAACAGATGACGCTGAGTGATTTCGCCTTCTGAGCCAAGCATGGAAGCTATTTATCCAGACTGTTTTTAAGAAAAGTTCAGTGAAAGGAGAACTGTTTTTGAAGTAATAGTCCAAATTCAGTTACATTGTTCCGAGCTGCACAAATCTTTGAATTAGACCTTTCTCATTGCATTTTGCAACGTCGTTTTGGTTTCCATTTATGCATGGCCAATTTCCAATTACAAGTTATATATTTAAACTTTGTGAACGGGAAAGGACCGCCTGCGATGGAATTATTTTTATGCCGATTGAAATATTGTTTTCTCTTCAGCAAGTGTAAAAAATCCCGTCTGAATTGGCGAATAAGAAAATTGAGACGACGCCAGAAGAATAATTAGAGCAGGCAAAAAAGCAATTACGATGGACTGTCAACTGTCAAATGTAGCCAGATTCGTCGGAGTGTCAGCAGCGATATTTGTTTCAAGAAATGTTGCATCATGGCTGGATGCTGCATCTCGTTAAAGGCTCCTTGCAAATCGTTAATCTTTGTTGCTCTCACTCTCTCTAATGGCTTTTGCAAATGGCGCTGGGAACACATGGGCCGTTTTGCAAGTATCCTCAACAGAGTGATTTTACTTAATCACACTTATTCCCAGCCAGGGCATACACATTCAACAATGACGCTGCTGGTAATTGCCGCAGAAATGCATGGGAAAAGCAGGCTGCAAACAAAACATTGCACCAGGGGTGAGCTGGGTGCAATCAACATTTATTTCCATTCAACAATTCGCTCATTAGAAAGTAATTATTACGCTAATCAAAGGGAATGGCACCTCGCATGGAATGGAACGAAGCTCTCTGCTAAACGAAGATTTATGCTCTTTGCCACGCGTGCAATGGGCATTCAAAAACAATCAATGTCATCCGAAAGGCAATGACCCGGCTCTGCCATCTAAGCAGCATTTACGAATATTAAAGACAGTAGCAGCGCCATCTTTTAAAGTCGAACATTCATATTACTGCAGTACGAGTCTGGTTAAGCGTGCGAAATTTCACTGTGCCCTCTGGTGGCCGTTTTGAACCTCATTGCTCTTGAAATAAGAATGTATTAATGCGCCTACTATAATTTCTATTGAAAACCAAGTTAGCACGTGCCCGAATTGGAATTCTGGCGCCTAACTGTGTAATATTATAACAACTAATATACATCTCAATACTTACACACACATGTAATAAGACTACAGCATTTAAAAATAATATGAAGAAACCTGCTATTATCATAGCCAACTTTATGAAGTATTCTTATGCAAGTTGGGAACACATGGGCCGTATTCTTATGAATATTCTTACGCAGCAGTAGACAAGCAGTAAATCAGCTCTATAATGCCGATAGAGGGCAGAGTAAAATTAAGCACTCTTAATCTGATCCGTACTAAACTGTACATATCCATTATGTGAAAAAAGTCAAAACTACAGATTTTGCGAAAATACGCTTGTACAATTTAATGTAGAAACTCGTTATTGAACTGCCAATATAATAATGACATGCTCATTATCGTCTTACTTGAGATGCAGTACACTGACTGACATTTTACGCCATCTTGAAAAGACGCAAATTGAATGCACACGCAATATAAATTGTCATGGTTGACACGTGACTATTCAACGAGTTAATGCTTTGTACATGTAATTTCAACTGAATTTAAAAAATGATTGAATTTTCGTTGATTCATTAGAGAAATACAAATAATTATTTAAAAAATTAAACAAGAAACATTTGCATATAAGCTTAATAGTGTTTCAGCGGCAAATTCAACTCCGGAAAACTAGGCTAGCAAGAAGCATAACACAGACTTGAATTATCGACTTCGTATTGGAGTTGCCAAATTCCTAGCCTATGAGCCAGATGGTTGAAAAAGCTGCTCCCATCCATCGCTATTACATTTGATTGATAGTTGTTAGGAGAATCAAATTGATTGACGTCGCCTTAACGTACTTCACAAAATTCAATTACTTTGTCAATCACGTGTTTTCCGGACTGACTGCATGCAGAATAGTGTGCTGTATTGCACCTATGCTTATAATGAGCACCAATCATTGTGAATATGTAAGATCATACTGGTAACCTGCGCAGTCAGGTTAAAACATTTGACGTGCTATTGTTTTGGGTAATAATGCACTTTACCTTGATATTATTTCTCTCGTTATATTACCACCTCTAAACCATGTAATCGAAATACCATACTGTTCTCGTAGTAAAAAAAAATTCTTAGAAAGAGGCTGGCTTCAGTGAGGCCATTTGCTTTAATTGCTTTTGCAACCATGCTCAAAGACAACGGAATGCTAATTAAGAGTTTAGTAAACAGCAGTCAAAGAGAAACCACCAGAACAATGAGATGAAAAAATTATGGAGCCGAAGAGGTTAACTGGTTATCTGCAAGCTATTAGTCTGGTTTTTGTTTTTTTAAAAGCATCCTTCGCTTGCTCTACCAGCATGAAGATTTTTAATGGTCTAAGCACGACAAGCAACCCTTCCAATTTTTTATGACCAACTTTCAATATTTGACCAGTCTACATACCAAACGTTTCTGCGAGCGCGGGCCACCCTAAAATTCATGTACTTTTGCATACCATTTCAAATTTACATAATTTTGCTGCTCGATTATGAGAGTAATATCTCTGGTACACACTGATAATATATGTAGAACGACATGGAAGCCAGACGGTTCTTCTTAAACTTTACAGCATATTATAACATGTCCATATGTGTTATGGGGATAAATATAATGGCCTACACGTACAAGCAGAGGGTTCCCACAGTAACACAAAACCTCCCAGGTTTTTTATGCAGGTTAATAATATTATTTTCCCCTGACCTTCAGTTTTCCCATCGACCAATATTAAGTAAAAAGAACCTGCCCTTTAGTACAAATAATGTTTTCGATTAATATGGTTATGGACTAGGACGATAATTATTGGATTTGCATGATATAGGAATTCACACAACATCAAAGATGCTCGGAAGTTACATTATCTCAATTTGGCAAAGAAAGCCAAATAGAAGAAACCAATCTGCCATATTGGGGTTTTCTATTCATTGTGCAACCACGGTATACGCCATTGTCGATTTATTAAATATCTTCTGGATTGAAATTATAATTAAAAGTTAGGAAATCCCCTGACGTTCTCAAAATTCCCCTGACTTTGCCAAGTATTCTAGGATTTCCAGGTTCTGTGGAATCCTTGTAAGCACTGCAAATAGCTGCATATCTCGATAAATCGAGTTTTATTCTTAAAAGTGATAAAAACGTTCTTTCACCCTGAGCAGGTGTTACACTTTCGTCCTATTTTGAAACCATCGATGTATTCAGTTTCATTCTGGCCTAATGCATGGATTCATCACTACACAATATATGGTGCGATTAGGAAAATACCCTGAAAATGTAATTTCATCTCCTTCTATCACGTGTTAAGTATCCTATGCCATTGAATAAAACCATTACATTCCCAAACATGTTGTCTTTTACGGTATATAAATTTGGATCCATGATAATAAAAAAATCCATTACCGCAGAAACCTCGATGGACACAGCACGGAGGAATTTTTTTTAAAAAAAAAGCAATAGTAAACTTGCGAGGGCCTTCATTCTCAGCGGGCTAACTGAATGCGGATTTTTATCGTTTTTATCTGTTTTTCTTTGTCCTGGATATTTGGTAAATATTCTGGCACGCCAATGAATAGCATAAGCGCTCTCATAGGGCAACCGGTAAAGAAGCGTATTTCCAGCAACGCAGGCGGTAAAAGGACAACATAAATCCAATAATAAAAATGTTGGGAAAGTTTAGTCCTAACGATGTTACAGTATTGTACTTAGCTTCGTAGAAACCAATTTAAAGTCGAACATTAATAACGTGCATGACGTAATGAGAAGGAAACTAATAATTAGTGGTGTTATCACTTATAAACGAAATATAAAGTTATAAAGTTGATATTTCACGTTTAACATTTCGAATGCAGCTAAAATGTATTCATCCAAACTATTACACACAATTTAGAATGAAGTATTTTTAATTTTTTTACGTGTTAATACAGTGTCAACATGAGGTTGATTCATGTTATTGACCTTCAAGTTTAACGAAACAAGATTAAGATTTTGATTGAAAAAATACAAAAATGGCTCAGATGTTACTTTCTGTTACACCATTACACACAGTAGAAAGCCCTCAACAAAATGATATATAAATTAAATTTTTCTAAAAAATTATGATGCCTGGTATTGCCACTAGACCATCGCTATACATTGGCATCCTTGGGTCCATCGTTCATAGATATGAACACTTTTATAAAATGTTCATGTATCGAATCAACTTCGACTTTCTCACGCAAGCTGTTAGTTTGCTAACAGTTTTTTTTGTTTTGTTTCCAAAACACACAGACTGTATTTACATTGCGCATTGTCTTCGAAGACACTTGATTTTCTCCAATGTACATGTGTACATCAGCTAATGATAAGAATGTAGGTGGCAATGAGTGGGTGGGAGGGTGCGAACCTCCGAAACGACATATTATACAAATGCCCTTGATGAAGCGTGCAGAGCGTGGGAATGCCAGCCAGAAGTGTTGGGGCAATGAACCAGAAGTGAGGGACATCAGCCCAGTTAAACAATGGGAGACTTTCAATTTCTAAACTACCTACCCATGTACTGTACGAACTACTCATTTATCTCATTAAGGAAAGCACCCGTGCACGAAGACGAGCTCATCGAATAATAACTTGGAAAAAAAAATGAAAATTTCATTTACAGTATATGTACGAAAATATCAACAGTAAACGAACATAGATATTCTGGAAAATAAGCTGCGTTTTCAAATACAATTCGACAATAACTCGAGAATATTGCATGAAGGGGGTTATGTCCACAGTTTTGTGTGAGCCATCATGGATTACGACTTCTAATTCTGGCCTACTGTATATGATGTGTGATCATAAATTCCTACCCTCATTACAAATTTATTTCAAACAACTTAAGAGTTGCAAGGAACAATTTTTTTTTAAAAAAAAAGGTGGAAGACCTTCTGAAGGTATTTATTTCATGTATTTGGTTAACAGGGGGTGCTAGCAGGATGCGCTGTAATCGGAGGAATCGAAAATGACATCTACGAGCTCGTACAGTGTCAAAGTGTCAATATAAAGCTTTATGTCAAACTAACATGGTGTTAAAATTTCGACGTGCCAAAATATTGTGTTTGCCCAAGCCTGTATGACAACTAGAATAGCTAAAATGGGACTGGTGTGCACATGTATAACATATACATATATGCAATTTAAGTTGACAAAAACACCCTGAAGAAGTGTAAATAAATTCATGGGTACAAATAAAATATAGTATAAATATCAGCATGCATAAGTCGTTTTCGTCATTTGTTGCTTTGACCTTTATACAGTTGCTTTTGCTATCATTGTTGACAGTTATGCCAACTGTTGGCGCAGTCCATGGCATGAAGGGACGAATATGGCAAAGTCTATGCCACTTTCTTTTCATTATGAACGACATGAGCCATTAATTTGCCAATTTATTTGTAAGGCAATGTCCTTGCCTACTATCATACTGTATACAAGGCACAAAGATTACCGATTTTCCGAGAAGGTTGGGTGGGACAATCCCAGGATAATCAAAGCGCAAGGAGTGCACAAACCAAAAATAAACCAACTTTTATTTTTTTCCAGCAAATTCCATTGCTTGGAGAGTAACAAATTCGGAAGTTAGAAGATTCGAAGGCCATTATGTCAAAGCTTATGATTAATTTTATGATGAACTTTCCATTAATTTACGGGATTGAATGTGCATTAAAAGGCCCTGTTGGAGATTATCCCATGCATAGTACATAAGATCATAAAAAACACGTTGGCGTTCTTAATCTTTTATCAATTTCAGGTTTCACAGTACTTGTACACTGTACTGTATGTGCACAGCTGGCAAACTTTGGATATTGAGAAAATGTATTCCGAGCATGCATTATAAGCATGCAGGCCTAAGGACTAAAACCTGTAAAGAGATGATGCTCAATTTGCAGACAGTGTCATATAAAAAAGGGTGCTGAGAATGATGTTTATATTTGAACCAGCGGATACCGGATCAAATATCGCGCTGTACATCAATCCGCTCGAACTGAAGACAAGATAATAATCTCCACTGGGTCCTTTCATTTCGATGTACAAGTGGATATGAAAAGCGATGCGATGCATGGATTTGCAAAGAAAAAAATGTCCGTTTTTCAATGATGATTGAAAAGGCCACCGAAAAACCTCTATCTGATCAAGGAGTCTTTTGTAAACGTTCCCTTCTCCCATTTACAAAAAAAGCAATACTATACACCAGAAATCGGATGCAGTTCTTGGGGTTGGCCAATTCATGATGCAACGTGAAGCACTCTGTAAACTGAATATACGCAAACTTTTGTTATCCAATTCCTTATGTACGTTCTTATCTATCAAAACCGGATAACAATTGGCCGTGCTAATATCTGGTTGCATCGCAAAAAATGCTTATTGAATAGAAAATCTGCGAGTTATCAATGCATACATGGATCCCTATGTTCATTTTTTTCACGTTGTTGATTAAGTCGTGACAAAGTACAGTTGATGGTTGTTATCTATACAAGTCAAAAGATGGCGTTGCCGCAAAAGTGAACAATCAGTTTACAAGATTCCCCCCAGAAATGGTATTTTAAACTTCTGACCTTTCCAGTATTAAAAAAAAAAATTCCTTTGCCACCCTGACCAGCGAAAATGCAACAATTATGTGTCAATGTAAGGTGGGCCAAATTTATCACATTTTATATACTTGAATCAAAGAAATTAATATGCGCACGTGCACTGTTTATGGAAGATAGAACAAATACTTTGATAAGTAAAAGAAAATTTACATTGGTTTTTCCTTTAAATTGAAAATATGATTATTGATTTCTTCCCTAAATGAGTTAGAAGAGGAATTCCCCAATTCTACATTCCGTTATGTTCAAATTGGTTCCATAGAACCCAGGGGTTGTCAGGGATTGCACACGTTTTTTTCTTACAAAAATGTAGATTTTAGAACTTAGTATATAATTTAATAATTATAACGGTTAACAAAATAATTTTTAGTCGAAAATTTGAAGTGTGCTGCATAGTATTATTCGATGCAATTGTGTGTTATTAATTATATCACAATTAAAAAACACATATATAAAAAATACAGGAAATCAACCATAAAATATCAGTTTTGATCAAAACTTAATTCAAACAGAATATAATATATATGGATACAGTATGGTACACTCAGACTAGGCTATATAGGACAATGCACAATTGTCAAATTTATAAATATAACTTCTGCAGGGCGATTAAAAAACATGATGAGATAAACACTGGAGAATGTTGCTGACATCACTTAGCCGTATGTGTTGGGAACGAGATGGGACAGGCGGTTTGAAGAAACTGTCACAACAGCAAAGTGAAATTAACCATCCCTCTTCCATCCCAATTTAAAAACCGAATTTTGCAAGGACAAAAAGCAGCTTGGTGATGAAAAAGCTGGAGCATTTCCTCGGCTCTTCTAGTTATCTCTCATGCATATCGCTCGAAAAGCTAAACTTCAGCAATGCATGATGAAAACCGCCCCCCAAAAAAGGGAAAATTCCAGCACTGAATATTCCAGTAAGAGCAAATGCTGAACGGAAATGTTTCTTTGGGTGGTCGGCTACATTTTTACATGGCAGGACAGGGACTAAAATAGTTTTGCCTCATGTTTTGCGGTTGACTGAACGCCATATGGAATCCAAATAGGCCTACCATATATCCAATTGAGTTCGGATGAACAGTCCCTGGCTACCGTATAGCACCAGAAGATAGATTGGTCAATTCGAGTCAACCATTCATGCGGAAAGTCACAACCAAGAAATGTTGCTGCACCATAGATTAACACAGATTTTATTGTTATGAGGCCCGGAAATCGCTTCCTAACACCAATTGCCATTTGGATTTACCACAGGACTTAAGATTCTGATACAGGCGCAACAAGCAGCAATCCAATACCCTTAATCGCCAGGGTTGGTCAATTGAATGAATTGATTAAATCAACGTGATTTAGAATGCAATTGCAGGCCCATTACCCTGTAATCTAAACACTGATTAACAACGTTCGAGTGTCAGTAGTGAAAATTTGCATCAAAAACAGATGCACAAATGTCTTCTGATAGCTATAGGCTACTTGACGACTACTAATATCTGAAAACGGAATTTTCTGAGTTTTCCAGGTTTTCCAGGCTCTTGTTCTAATTTTTCCAGGTTCAACAAAAATTCCAGGTTTCAAATGCAAATTCCCTGAGGTTTCCAAGTTTTCCAGGTCACCATCAATCACCATGTGATACCTACATGTACGAGGACATACTGAATATACTGTACACTGTAACCATATGCTGTAACTATAAACCATCAGGGTTGGATAATTTGCTTATGATAGCCTGCGTTCTACACGCAGACATCGATTTATAAATTACCTTTCGAGCTCATCCAAAATGTGTCAAAACTAGCATTTTGAAATGAGCTACGACTAACCTCGAGAGGTTTAACAAGGTGTTCAAAAATTGTAACAAGTGCAACGTCATTGTAGACCAAGAATCAATGGACGAGGGGAAGGTGTTTCTCATCATGGTTTGGCATAATTTAAATGGGATCAAGTGCAATCTCTTAGTACAAAACAAAAAGTTAAGGAAGCGTGTAATTTAAGAAGATAAGAAATCTCCAGAGATATATCTTCTTGTGAGACCAAGTCAGGTCTCACACCTTCCAAGGAATGTGAGTCTCTTATTTCTAAAGCAAGAAAGCTTTTTTTCACACCTTTCTTTTGAAAGTTCAATTTGCTATCGACATGAAGAGCATCATTTGTTTAAATTAACTTTGAAGAAAAAGGCGCATAAAGCCAATTGCAGTAAACATATATGGTGACTCTTGGCATACTACATGTATAAGTTAAGTCGTGTTTCTTGAAATATACATTACACGTTACACAGGAAGGCCCAGAGAAGCGGGGAATTTTACAAGGGTAAAATAAAACCTTTAAAACTTTGTAAAATTATATTAACTACCTCACATTGAAGCATATTAAATGCCATTTACAAATTACCTTATAAATTGGATGAGGATTGAAAATTTATTTACATGTAAATATGCCATTCCAAAGATCGAATCGAAATCGTCATTCACTTCAATGGGAAATTCAATTCGATCTTCATAAAAATCGAAATTTCGCGATTTTGTAACGGAGCAATGGAGCTTTGAACAACTTTCTTTTTGCTATGAAATCTTATTTAGAAAATGGTGACTGCAACTAGCATGGGCACGTGGTTCACCGTTCACCAACCTCTCAATTGCTCAATTTTTATTAAATGACGTCAATGACCCAGCTTAATGGCGTCATCAAGTAAAGCGCGCATATAACCCTGGCAACACAACGGACGAAATTTCCCATATTCGTCAGGTAATTTAGAAATGGCACTTAATATTCTTCAATATGATAATTAAAAGTACAAATGTTTAAAATTTTTATTTTAACCATTTAAAATGTCTGTTTTCTTTGGGCCACCATGTAGTACATGTATATATTTCGTGGTATGCTATTTCTATTTTCTTTCTTCGCTTTCTAAATTTGTTTTCTTAGTAAAGCTTGTTGTTTCGACAATATGGCCAACTACTTTGCGACTGGACTTGATTATGATGCTACCACGTTTAATTCTGGCACCAAAGTGATAATATTTAGTTTTAGATCGTCTTCTAGACTCAGTGATGAGCTGTAACTAAAGCAAAGCCCCTATTCACGGGTGGTATGACTTCTGCTGACCACGCTCCAAACTCAAGAAAAGTCATTACCGAGCATAACACAATGGCTCATACAATAATGGCCCACCATCTCACATTTATGTCCATCATTTCATAATAAAAGTTTTCCCTTAAGCGCCTCCAGAGCAGCCAATCAAAAACCATGGCAACTATGCAGTGAATTTCCAATCTTGATGATGATGCCAGGATCCAAAATTTATTTCATGTACCATTTGAATCGAAATGGCCAAGCCGACGCATTTTCTCACTGGATTGTTTATGAGAGAGGGGTTTTCAATTACGTACATGTAAATTCTTGGTTACAAATAAGAGATAAGTTGCTGTTACAACGAAGGAACGGAAGGAAAGTCATTTGACATTATGGTGTATGGTTCCATCATTAACCACCACTCCTTCAGCAACTAGCTTCAGACACCCACGCATTTTACATGGCGTCTCAGACATACTGGATAAATAACGTTTCGTTACATGAAATGCTGCTAAAATTACTTCCTAAAAGAGTAACAGAGTTGCTTTTCTCCAATGGATTCAGGCTTAGAATGCCTCTCCTAGCCAAGTGTACTACATGTATGTGTACTATAGTGATTTCCCTCTCTTATCTGTCTGACCATCACTGTAATTCTGTATATGACAGGTGTCTGGGGAAACTGGAATGCACTTAGGTAGACGAAAAGCAACCTTCCTTTCAACCGTTTTGCACAAAGCTGGCTTCGCATTCTAATGGGATATTTACCACACGAAAAAAAAATCCACCTGCATTTCACTTTTTATGAAATCCTGTGGATGGAAAAGCTGCGCTGCTTGAGTCAACCTTTTGCTTCAACATGAAGAAAATCTGCTAACGAGGCCAAATCGATATTTCGCCCACGCAAATCATATTCCAATGAAAGACAAAGCAATTTCGAATTTGATTTTATGCCTATACATCATTTCCACAATAGATTTGTTCGTGTTTTCTTTAGCTTTGTCTATGCTCCAAGTCACGTATAAATTAAATTAAGTAGACGACATCAAAAATCATCTACGAAGGAAATCAATGCATTTATTTTCTTAGATTACTCATATAGGGTGTAGTCAGGACAGACGAAAGCATAAGAGCAATGTTCATGTACAATGTACATGTACATGTATGCTCAAACAAGTATTACGTACGTTATCTATAGAGAAGGTTCAAATCTTTCATCTGCCAGAATGTCAAGAGTGAAAATGGCATTAACCTCCATGGCGTATATTAAACGCTTTATTTACACACCAACGATCAAAACCAGAAACCGATTATATTTTGTCCATTATATCCATGCAGAAAAAAACGCAATTTCAGGAAACTTTGGAATTTAATAAATTACTGCCTGTTTCGATTACTTGCATGCCTTAAAATCATGGTTTGAAATAGTACCAACAATAGCGCAGTATGCTCTTAAATTTATCAAATTGAAATCTTTTTTGTTTAATTACAAAGTTAATTAAAACTAAATATACATTAATCAAGTAAATTGTTTAATGCCATGTAAACTGCACTATAATCGTCGATTAAATCGTCGAAAAATATGTTGTAAATTGGCCAGGTTGGTACAGTACATGCATCTTGGAGTCACTATGGAGTAGCGTGGCCCATTGATTTAATCTACGATTACAGTGCAGTTTACATGGTATCAAACAGTTTACTTGATTAATGTATAATTAGTTTTAATTAAATTTATAATTTTTAAAAAAGATTTCAATTTGATACATTAAAAACAAGCTGGATTTACTGTATAAAACTGATTCGCGAATTACAGTGAAAAGATGTTCGGACATTAGGTCAAAACAGCTTTTGTAAAAAATAAATAGCGGACGTGTTGAACCTTCAATATCATTTCTGAGTTGATATACACGTAGGCTACGTATCATTGAAAGCGTGGTAATTTGCATATCATTATATAATTCAATAAAATGATTGATGCCACAGTCAACACAATGCAACTAACGACTAAATCAATAGAATGAAGAAACGAATGAACCGGATTCAAGGTCGAAGAATTATTCGAATTTAATTGTAATTTAAATGAGCATCGATTAGCTTAACATGCGAGCAATTACACCAGACAAATTTGATGAATTGACAATGAAGTTGCAGCAAGAAACGAAAAACGGTATTTTACATTTTATGGATCATGCCATGCAGAAACCAATAACCTGACAAATGGTATTTTACGAGAAAATTGACGATTTGATATTGTCGAAAAATTAACAATTTAGCACCTATGCTAGATAAAAACATCCACAAATACTGAATGCATCTTACCTCGATATTTCCAGCAAGCTATTTAAATAGCAAAGTAAAGAACAAACAAAACGACAAATTGTAAGATGGGCAACAGGAAAACCGATCTCTCCTGCTCTAGATGAAGCACACAAAGCTAACTGATGCACCCACTCAAAGCATTCTTGGAGGCAGCAGAAGCTCACAGACAACACCAGCGCCGACTGGTGGACATTTCGTAAAAAAATCAATATTTTTGAATTTGTAGGCGTCAAAAGTTCCAATTGAACTGCAAAAATAATTTATGAATCATGTCGTGCCCATGTTGAGACGCTTTGTGAACGTTGAAGGTAAAAAATAATTGGGGATATACATGTACGGCGACCCGTATATACACAAGTTGAATACAATGCAAATCAAGATAAGCTGCTAGAATCGAGTTTCTTCAGGTGCAGCTCGAAAACTTTTTAGTGATTTTATCCATGGTTTCTATATGGCTCTAGGTATAAACTACATGTATATACAAATAATTAGGTTGCTAGGTGTTGAACTTTGACACCTTGTAACTATTATACAGGGTGTTCTGTTTAGTCAGTGCCCAAGGAAATAAAATTATATCTTTAATACGGTAAGAGATGCAATGATAGTTCTTGAAGGTAACTTTTAGAGTCGACCA